>JAXCGZ010007639.1:60000-105000 GCA_037179515.1 Halocaridina rubra
TATTTTATTTTAGCATATGATGAAGGTATAATCTTCCCAAAAAAGACTTAAGCAAACATTTTTATTTACTAAATTCTCATGATCATCATCACGACTGTATAGCAGTCCGTTCTGTACCTGATATTCAATCACAGAATCTTTTCATAAAATATTGACAGTTATCATTGATACTGCACGTTATATTCCTGATTTAGCCCTATTATTTTAAGAATTGTAGCGATTTGACCGCTTTCGATTTCTTTTAATTGAAAATTTGTGCTCAACATTATACATTTTTAAGTATTTTTAGTTTTTGCTCAGTATGCTGCACTCGGACACAGTCATCTGTAATCTTGAATTAATTTTCATATGTATGTACTCTCCAGTATTACGCTTATTATGGCGTCTTGCAGGAATGAATTCATTAAATTATAAAAATTTCTCTGTTTGGATAATATACTCACAATTTTTTTCTTAGGAAGTGCTATGCTGTATTTTCAAAACAAAGTACTATACTATATATTGTAAAAAACATCCTTTTAGAGCAATTACCTTTAACAAATACGTAACATTTTGTTCTAAAAGGAAGTTTAGCAAAGTCAGACTTTATACCATGATGGATGTCCACTGCAAATATCTTTAAAAAAAAAACAAGAGAGAGAGAGACCTCAAGGAGTTCAGTGCATTCCATTATTGGCCAATGAAGAATTATTATCCCTTTTGATGAAGTAATCGAAAGATTGCCATACCAATTCATATTTTGTTGATGTAGACCCTTGTATTTCTCTATAATTCTATCTTCAGAGCCTCAGCGAACACTGCCAAAAAATCTCTACATTACTAAACATATATATAACAAGGGACATTTGAATTTTTTTTAAGCTAAGCCAACCTCAAACTTCTGACAGAGATGACATTCTTCTAGTATGCTGACTTTGGGATCAGAGTAGGAAAGGGAGGAGCCAAGTGTGAGCTGACCAAACGGGGGCTACAGCTAATCCTTTCCCCTTAAATCTGTATACAGTATTTGGTATAAAATGATCAAACAAAGAGTTCCAGAAGAATATGATAAATTACTTCCTACTACTAGAGCGAGCTACAAATCTTCACCCAGTATCTGTGAGGCGAGTTGTGAACAGATGATCAATTTAAAAAGACCGTGAATCTCTTAATATAAAGGAAACGTTTTAGAGTTATGCGTTATTTCATGTTGCTGCAGTTAGGTCTTCCTGAGGTAATAGAATGATTGAGATTGCTTTCTTGAACCATTCTTGGTATAAATCTACTCTGAGACCAACAGTTTCTTCTAAAAGATTGTGTTTGCCAAGACACTCTTCAAATGATGACTGAAATTATTTTTTTTTATTAGCAATGCCTTCTGACAGAAAGCACACAGTCTTTAGAAGAGATTTTGTTAAACTTTCTTTGGTCCAATGACTGGTCATCATATAGCATGAGCAATTTGATATACTTATGAGTCTTTTCATTACAAAGTGATATTCTTTACACTATTTCGTGTAGTCGTAGTTTTGTATGAGGTAGTGAATTACATGTACTGTATTGTATTTGTTGGTAAGGGTGTACTAATAAGAATGCAGACAAAAATAATTGATCAGGTAACTTACTATTTCAAGAATAAAAAATGCGAATATCTAACAGCATTAGAAAAGAATCAGTTAAGTCTATAGATATGTACAGGAGGCTTCTAAGCACCAGTTACATAAAGCTACAGTACATGGAAATAAACTTGAAAGTTATTAAAGTATCTTAAAAAATAGGAGTCAAGAAGTACTTGCTTAGCTTAATGAAGCCCTAAATGGTAGAGCTTGGAATGGTCATTTTGTGTATAAGAAATCAGGAACAATAGAGAATCTTATATCTAGTGATGAAGGTCTTTCAAAAAGCATGAAGCATCACAGTACATGTACTATGAAAATTATTCAATTGCTCAACCTTATATATATATATATATATATATATATATATATATATATATATATATATATATATATATATATATATATATATATATATATATATATATATATATATATATATATAGAGAGAGAGAGAGAGAGAGAGAGAGAGAGAGAGAGAGAGAGCATACTGTATATGAATATTGTACTGTTCTTCCCAACTTCGGTATTTCAAAATTTCATCAATATTTTCCATACATGAGTACCTTCTACAAAGGTCAGTATTACATTACTGTAAAATTAATAGAAACAGTTGTAGGAGGTAACATATGTAAAGACCGATGCCTCTTTAATCCACCTGCTGTCTCAAGGGAAAAATGAAAAAGAAAATAACTACCACACTATGGAATAGGACATTTTAAATGAAAGTTCATCATTGTCTTACCTGCTCATTGAAAAAATATGCTTTCCTTGTAAGTACTTTTTTCAAGTGACCTGGAAGACTATCACCAAGATTTTGTGCTGTTGTCGCAGGATGGCATCCAAAGTTCAAGTCAAAGGTTTCTTAAGTTTTTCTACTTTTAAGGTGTCGTGCAATATTTAATATGTTCTTCACAGTCTCCCCACAAGTTCTTGATAAGGGACATATTTGGGCTGTTGCAAGGCCAATCTGGAATTATTACATTTTATCCTGTTGAACTGGTTCCATTTTAGCCTGTATGAAGCTATCTTCCAAATTATTATCTAGAAGGTTTAGGTATACAGTATATCTTTATTCACCTTTGGTCCTCTGGAACAAAAACAAGATTAGATAGACCACCAAACCAAAATGCTCCTCCACACAGTAATCGATGATGGGTGCTTAATACTTTTGACCATGTATCTAGGATTGCACGGATCTGATCCTTTTCTTATCTACAACTTTGTTCAGTTTTTATTACTGACATAGAGAGAAGCTACATCTGTTCAATGTCACTTTCTCCAGTTGTCGATGTCCTACTCCCTTTTTTTTTTTATGTACTTTTTAATAGTATGAACACTCGTTGATTGCAAAAGTTTGAGGTTTTATTCATTAATGTGCCTGGCTCTTAAGGTTTGTTCGCACTAATGGTTGTCTTATGACCATAAGAATTCTATGGAGTACCTTGGGCACGCGTCCACCACTTCTTACATCATAAAAAGGATATGAATCAGGTGAGACTCGTCCACGGACACTTCAGAAGACCTCTCAAACTCAATAGAAGATTGACTGAGCTGACAATTAAGAGCATTAAGAATGCCAGGAAGTACACCTTGCATAACGTATTACTCTCTTACAATTTGCAATTGTTCTTTGTATTGACAAAGGTAATCGATCCTCTGCATGTCTCCTCTGGGCTCAAGGAGCACTGCTCATTACATCAAGGAGTGCAACATTTTGGAGAATATACTTTGCATCCATGTCAAAATGTAGAAGATGCCAATTGATTCTAGGTATTCACCAGTATTTAGGATATTTTCTAAGATATCCCCAAATCTAAAGGAAACCACTCTAAATATCATATATAAGAAGGCCTAACCACAGAACCTGATGGGCTGTCATTTTTTTTTATGTACTTTTTAATAGTATGAACACTCGTTGATTGCAAAAGTTTGAGGTTTTATTCATTAAGGTGCCTGGCTCTTAAGGTTTGTTCGCACTAATGGTTGTCTTATGACCATAAAATTCTATGGAGTACCTTGGGCACGCGTCCACCACTTCTTACATCATAAAAAGGATATGAATCAGGTGAGACTCGTCCACGGACACTTCAGAAGACCTCTCAAACTCAATAGAAGATTGACTGAGCTGACAATTAAGAGCATTAAGAATGCCAGGAAGTACACCTTGCATAACGTATTACTCTCTTACAATTTGCAATTGTTCTTTGTATTGACAAAGGTAATCGATCCTCTGCATGTCTCCTCTGGGCTCAAGGAGCACTGCTCATTACATCAAGGAGTGCAACATTTTGGAGAATATACTTTGCATCCATGTCAAAATGTAGAAGATGCCAATTGATTCTAGTTATTCACCAGTATTTAGGATATTTTCTAAGATATCCCCAAATCTAAAGGAAACCACTCTAAATATCATATATAAGAAGGCTTAACCACAGAACCTGATGGGCTGACATTAAGGAGACACTGGCAATGTGTGTGAAATAGGGAGATAGTATAATTCAGAGATAATAAAATTCTAGAGTAGACTATTACTTGCAATAAATAAATGTAAAGTAGGAGACCTACTAAATAGTACTTTAAAATATGAAGGGAGGTCGCAATGAGTTAAAATGGAAAGAAATGGTGAAATTGAAAATTTAAGAAGAACATCTCCAGCAGTTTGTTGAAATAGCATCCCAAACCTCATGGCAGGCATTGAAGTCTCCACATAAAATCGACCAATCATTTAGCCTATGAGAGTAATGGGTCAATACTCAGAATTGGTAGACACACTAGGATTGTAACAGCTAAAGTAGCTTTAATACATTTCAAATATTTGCATAATATACGCACATCTTTTGCTCCTAGAATTAAACCATAACCATGTTATTTTCTTAAAACTAGAAAAGAGTTTTCATTTTTTATTGTGACACCTGGACGGGCAAGCAAATTGCCTTCATCGGGCCTAGGCACCATGAAAACATGGGATGAAGAAAAAGTAGCAACTTAAGGAAAAATAACAATGATGAAAACAGAGAAAGGACAGGTTGAAAGTATAGTCCAAGTAATGAAGATTTTGAAATATAAGAGGATTAGGCCCTGAGATGACGATAGACCAGCTTTTTGAAGGAAGAAAGGTTACAACAGTTAGTGATGAAAGAAGGAGGAAGAGAGTTCCTGAGCCTGGAGGTGGAAGAGAAGCAGTCACTGCTGCGATGCCTAACCCGCGAACCACAGATCTCTACACAGTACCTGTTTAAAGGTTAGGTTTGGCTAGTTAGTTACGGACCTTTATTGGGTATATTTGGATGCTTTAACAGCAGTGTGGCTCACTTAAGACTTGGTGGTGTCGGTCTCGTCTCTCGGGTACATAATGGCGTCTCTCTGGTTTTACTTAGTTTTAATAATTAAACAAACAAATTATTTGCATGATTTTTACCCAAGTAACAATTTTATAGAAGTGGGTGGAGTGAGCTTTAGATATGTATGTCAGAGAATAATGCTTTAATGAGATTTAAATTCGAGTTATGGAAAGAGCATAAAACGAATATATATATATATATATATATATATATATATATATATATATATATATATATATATATATATATATATATATATATATATATATATATATATATATATATATATATATATATATATATATATATATATATATATAATATGCTCTTTAAATTTTATTATTAAAGCAATATTTTCTGAATAATTTAGACGATAGATGGCTGTCACTAACTTGATCCGTTCATTCTTTATAAAGTTTAACTATTTAACAAAATACTGTACAGTATATACTTATTCCATATCACCCTGGACTGGCGCGATCAATTCTTATGAGCATTTCATAAGCTTTATACAAGTTAATACTTTAAGAAAATGTTTGACATTAAAACACGCTTGTGCTCTGAAGGAATTCTTCACAGTTATCGTATGGTTTTTTTTTTTTACTTTGGGTACGAGGGCCAATTTAAAGGCCAATTCAGACCCAAACAACTTGGACAGGATGCCGGGTCATAGACGAGAAGTATGTCATTTACTTAGTGAGCTATTTCCCCAAAAGAATGGTTTCCTTATTCATCAATATCAACAATTAGCCCCCGTTATTTGAAGAACAATCTTCTTGTGTTATTTTAATGCATTAGGTAAGCTTCGGAGAATCCTGTCACTTTCTATAATATACCTGATGGTAATAAAGTTGTTATGCTTTGCCTACTAAAGTATATTTTCAATTGGTAAATAATTACTTTTACACCCCCAACAGGTTGATAACATATTACATTCCAGATTTTTGTTTCAACTTTTCGATATAATTTTAAGATTGGATAGGCAAATTTGGTTAGGCTAATTTTCTCAAGTCGGGAAACAAGTTGTGATTGTCATTTCAATGTTGACCTCCCCTCATTTCAAAAACCATTTGCAACCACTTTTTTAACGTAAATTATATATTAAAGCCATAAGTCGAATTACGTCACGATTTGCTCCACATTTGCATGAATAAAGCATGGCTTATAGTCTTAGTCAAAGAAGGTAATGTGGTTATGAATAAGAACATTACAAGAAAAGGGGCACGATCTATGAAGAAAAATGGAATCTCTTTTGTTTTGGATTAAATGGCAGTTGTAAGCGAATACCATCTATCCTTTTTTAGACTCAATAGAAAGCATTATCTTTGTTTGATTACTTCAAGAACTTGTTTTCTCGCCTCTCCTTTTCTGTACTATGCAAAGCTTGGATATAACTTGGTGTTTGCAAACACACTGGGGTGTGTTTATACTCGCCGATATGGAGGTTGTTATATGTCAAAAATCGCATGGAATGGCGAATGATTGGATTGGGTAGGGACCATTGTTTGGAAAAATGGGTTCACCTGAGATGTGCTGGTCTTGATGGTGTGAAACTTGTGAATATTCCCTAAATAAATTGGATATGTGATCACTGTGGTGTCCTGTTTAAGGAGTTGAAGGAGGAGAAATCATTATCAGCGGTTAGGATCATGTTATAGATAGGATTTCTACAACAGTTTCACATGCAATGAAAGATGCAAAGGAAGGGATACTTCAGAAGGTGCTAGAAATAGGTAAGTTATTGAGTCCATCATACGCTGACGCATTGAAAAAGAAGGCGTGACCCGCTTAGAAAAATTTGGTGATTGTTGAGTCAGCTGATAATAAGACAGATATGAAGGGAAGAAGGAAGACTGGAAGAAGTTCTCAAGGCGTTAAATGGAGTACAGGTTACTGATAACGAGTTTTTCTGATAAAAAAAAATTATTCTGAAATTTGCTACAGAAGGAGAGATGAATGAGGCTACGAAAAAGTTGATTGAAGTAGATTATCTAAGAACAAGAAAAGAAAGCTTACTCCAAAGATCATGATATGGAATGTGGCTAAAGAAGAATCGAAAGATAAACTCATTGAGAATCTGATAGAAATGAATATTTAGAGTCAGTGGATGATGTGGAACATAAAATGTCTCATTTTTGACAAGCTAACATCGAGTAACACGGTGCACTACATATTGAAATGTGACCCTTCTATAAGGAAATTAATTCATGATAATCAAGATGTAGTAAAGCAAGAGTGGGTTGTCTATAGCGTGAGAGATAGGTATTGGGTCACCTCGTGTTTCCACTACCAGCGTTATGACCATATTGAAAGAAATTGTTCATTGAAGACAAATACTGAAAATCCCTACGGTAAGAATTGTAGTGGGAGACATAAGACTGATCAATGTACAGCTACTGATATGAAATGTATAATTTGTGTGTGATATAAGTATAAGGAAACAGATCATTGTGCTGGAGATAGATGTTGCCAAGTATTGAAAAATGAGATTGAGATAATAAAAGAAATAACTGATCATGGTTACTGAAGATAAGTGTACTGAAATAAGATGTGGTTTTATTAATATTCAGTCGGTAGGGAAAAAAACTTTGGAGATTTATGAATTAATAAATGATAGGAATTTTTATATACTTGCATTAGCAGATACATAGTTAAATGAATATGATACAGCCAATATATGTGAAATGACACCGGACACACTCATTCTTATTGGTTCCAAGGGTTGGTAGAAGATGGGGTGGAGTAAGAATTTGTATATCAAATTCTTTTTAAAAAATCAAGAAAGATAGAAATACTTGTGAATAGGATTTTGAATTTATACAAGTGAGTTTTGAACATGGTGATCGTAGATTTATTTGTATTGTAGTGTATAGACCTCCAAATGTGCAAAGCACCGTGTTCTTCACAGATTTTAAATTATTTTTGGAAAGTGTTGATACAGTGAATGCAAATACATTAATTTGTGGAGACTAATTTTTGGCATAATGATTTAGATACCCGGGATGCAAATGATTATAGAGTAATATTGGATATGTTCCATTATGAGAATAAGGTTGAGGAGGTTACCTCAAATACTGGTCACCTGATAGATCTTATATTTTGTATATGGATCATAACCCTGTTCATAGTGTCTGTGTTAAGGAAACAAATACGATTTCGCCGGTTCATAAACTAGTGACCTTCATGATTCCCTTTAAAATTTATATAAAACAGAAGACGAAAATTGTATTCAGAGATAAAAGGACCTTACATATTGATACTGTGATCAATAAGATAATTAGTGACATAATGAAAAAAAAATGGTATTTGCTCCCATAGTATTCCAATTAGAGAGTGCGTAGAGTGTTATACAGAGTTATATAATGTCACATCGAAAAATAAATTCAATGAAGCTTGTCCTATAATAGAGAAAGAAATCTTAGTAAAAGATCGTGTGCCCTAGTTTAATTCTGCGATCAGACTAGCAAAGAGTGAAAAACGAAGAGCTGAAAATCTTTGGCAAAGGAGGCGTACCATTAGTACCAGAAGGGCATACAGAGAAGCGAAAAATGCTCGGAGAGTTATGCCTTATATCACTGCAATGCCCTAAATTAAGACTATCGAATTTTCAAAGTGTAGATCTAAGCAATATTGAGTCTATTTTCTGTAAAGCAAAGTTAGCATACTGTGAAAAGGATCCATTTCCAAAGTCTGATTTCAAGAATAGTGGAAATATTGATAATATCTTGATCATTATGGAAATTGTAAACTTGTGTATTGTTAAGAGGGTTTTTCCTGGAAAGTGAGAAGCTGGCAGTTGTCAAGCATGTTGTTAAAGGCACTCTTGATAGTCAAGTTTTGAGCTCATATAGACCAGTGTCGAATTTACCTTTCATGTCAAAGATCATATAGAATGTGTCATCCTTGAACAACTTCAAGAATATTTTTGGAAGAAACAGGTTTTGCCTGATGAACAGTCAGCCTATAGGCAATTATACTCAACGGAGACTACACTGTGTTCAGTGGTAAGCGATTTAATATTTTTAATGGATGAAGGACGGTGTGGCATCTTTATCCTTTTGGACTTGAGTCCTAGTTTTGATACTGTGGTACATAACATGTTGATAGGTGACTTGGAAACTATTGGTATAGAAGGGGAGGCACTTGAGCTTATGAGCGACTATATTGAAAGAACATAATGTATACAGATTGGGAATGAGTTTTCTGAGAAACAGAGTCTATCAAGAGGAGTTCCACAGGGTAGTGTGCTTGGTCCAATCCTCTTTTGTATTTATACAATTATGTTTTCACATATACTTAAGAGACATGGGGTATTTTCTAAGCTTTTTACAGATGATACTCAGTTTTACTTGACCTTTACTAATGTTGAAGATACTGTAGTAAGGTTGAGTGAAATCATGAAAAATGTTAGAGAGTGGCTGGATATGAAACAGCTAAAATTAAATGAAGACAAGACAGAGTGCTTGATTTTAGGAAAGAGAGGTGACCTTAGAAGGTTGGAGGATGTTCGTAGTCGAAATATTAATGAGACAGAGGTTGGTGTCAAGAGGTCTGTAAAGGATTTGGGTGTAATGTTAGATAGCAACTTATCTATGAAAGAGCAATAGACAAAGCAGTAAGATTGGTTGGCTATCATTTTAGAAATATTGTTTTTGTCAAGAAATATATTGATGAATCTTCGCTGAGAAAGCTTATTCACAATCATGTCATCAGTAGACTTGATTACTGTAATTCATTGTACTGTGGGGTACCAAAATATCTACTACGCAAACTACAGTATGTCATGAATAGAGCTGCTCGACTAATAAAGGGTACGCCATCACGTGACAGAATTACTCCTGTACTGATGCAACTACATTGGCTACCTAGTAAAGCCATAATTGTATTCAAGATTTGTGTCATGGTGTATAAACCAATTAAACATGGAAATCCGTATTACGTAAGGAAACTACTGCGTGACTTTCAAACCGAAACTACAGTAACTCTCAGATGCAGTGATGATCGTTTCATATTAGAGGAGCCAAGATGTAATCTACAATTGGGTTTTAGAGCTTTCAAAACTTCTGCACCAAGACTTTTTAATTATCTTCCCATTGAGATTAAAGAGAGTAGCAATGTTGACATTTTTAAGAGGAAGTTGAAGACATATCTTTACGGTGATTGTTACTCTTCTGAAATGACAATCAGTGAATATTACAAAATTTAAGACTGTAATATAAGTTTAAGGTGCAACTCCCTGAGCATTGTATAGGTGGTGTGGGAGTCGAAAAACAAACGTTAAATGTAAGGTAAGTTGTGGATGGTCTGTGCAGTTAAGTGGCAACGCAATTTCAGTGCGGTAGTCTGTAAGGCTAATATGTTCCGGTTGACAAATTAGCAGAATCCGAATTACCAACAACTCTAGCACAGATTATTGAGGAAAAAAGTTTTTTTCCAGAGCAGATGTTCGATAACCATGAGACTGGTCTATTTTGAAAGCAAGTTCTAGATTTCAGAATCCTTGATTATTGTAGAACGTCCCCCCCCCCCAAGCTCTCACTCCCAGTCTTAAGGATGTCATAGCCTAAGATTTTGGGGACTGTTATAATTTTTGAGGTTTGCTTCTTCAAACCACTTTTTACCTGAGAGGAGAAATATTGTAAGTATAAGAACATCCCATTTAAGATCCCTTTTACCTAAGCTCCTGGTGCTTCCAAAACCCCATTGATTTTCATCCAAACACCACCATTGTTTGCCCTCTGCATAACATCTTCACTCTGTTGCGACTAGCAACATCATTGCCAGCTTCAAGTGCTTCTCCCTTCGGCATACAATTAGGCAGGTTGTATCTGCAAAGCATCTGGATGGCTTTGGAGGACATAATATTTATAAGGCAATGCTGAATATAAACACTACTTCGGTGAAATTTTGGAAAATAAGTATGAATGGCATTCGGAAGAAGCTGTGCCCTCAGTTTGTCATGATTTCAAGAGCTTTGAGGAGGCTATTGTGAACAAAAACTTGGTGACGTTGAGCAGTGAGCTAAAAATAGACTTTGAGGAAGATGAGTTCATCTCATTACTCGAGACAGACAAGCAGACCCTGAAAGACGAGACTTGATGGAATTTCATGAACAACAGTGCCAGCAAGAAAAGCAGGAAACAAAATAATACCCGCTACACTTCACTGTCAGCAAAATGTGGCAAGCCTTTGGATACATCGAGAAATTACTTGCAATTTTCGAGAAGATGGATCCCAATGCTCAATGCTTTGTTAATATTATGGGAGGAGTTCATGATGATATTATTCCTCATAGGATCATCCTAGCTAAAAAGAAGAGCATTGCAATTCCGGGCACTTTTTACCATTTATTACCGCACATCGTAAATCTTTAAGGGCCTAAGCTGTCAACATCAAGAGCAACATAAATGTAGTTTCATTCTTTTCCTCCAGCTTCCTCCTCCGGCCCATCAAGCACATCGACGTCACCCAAAAAGTAAATTTGTTCTGTTTTTAAAATTATAGCAAAATGTGGAACTATCTAATTACTTATGGTATTAGTGTTATTATGGAGTTGTTTATTAGGATAATTGGCGGTCTCGTACGTCTAAAAGGTTTATTTGACCTAAGCCCTTTTTCGATTGGAGTCGTGATTCTGGAACGCATTTTTGACATAGATAATTACTTTAAGTTATAAGGTACGGCAGAGAGGGCAAGCCTTACTGCCACTTAGCTAGAAAAAAAAACTTTGCATATGCTAACGGTTTATAAATTCTTCCGTGATTTTAACACAGTGGCTAGGGAGTGATGCTTTAATATGGGTTGCTCTAGAACTAGAGGTCATAGTTTGAAGCATCATAAAAAAATATTTTTGCAGGATATTAAGGGGTACTTTTTAGCAAGAAGTGAATGCCTGGACTCTATCCGTATTCAATTTAACTGGTGTCTGTTCATGATAGAACTACAGAGATGTAAAACTCCCCCTTACTGCTTATGCACTTTTAAGTATATAAATTCACGTCCTTTATGGCTCCTCATAGCAAGAGGAAATTACGTCTGGGAAAATCCACAAAAAACAAAAACAAATGAAAGAATAAATAAATATATAAACTCAATACCTCAACCGAGTTATACGAAAGTATGTCTGCGTTAGGAAATTTGATTTGGCAACTGCCTTATGTGGAGTATTATATGTCAAATGATTGAGCTCTTACTCATTTCCGTAGTAGTAGCTTGTTTAAGATTGTACTAGAGTTTATATACGTATTTTATTTTATTTTTTTATATCCGGTTGAGTGGTTCATGCATGATACGCAATTATACCAGTTGATGGCCTATGCCGCATTGCACTGATATGATTTCCTTCAAACCTCAGCAGAGAGAGTTGCTTATAATGTTAATGTCCGTGAATGTTGGCTTGCCTACCTAGCTCTCTGAAGAGCAAATAATGTCACCCGTGGATCAGTAGCCTTACTTTATATCAAGTCTTTGATAGAAAGCGTAATTGTAAAGTAAATTGTAAGCTCTCTGAAGAGCAAATAATGTGATAAAAAGCATAATTGTGAAGTAAATTGTATTTTTTGTGTTACATTGGTTACCCCTTCAGACCCAAATAAGTTATAAGATGTCAATATGATAGCAGTATTGCTTATAGCACTAAGCAAGACTTCCATATATGTAGAGCATTCTTACCTTCCCACTCTGCCATACTTTAACATAAAGCTTCACATGCTGGTTTCGTTGGAAATATGTTCGGAATATTCCTTATTCATGGTGGACTTTCCGTACATTTTAAATACCACTTTGTTAATGTGCTATATGTTATAGAATTCCATATCACAAAATTTATTATACATATTCATTGATAAACCTCTTTGTAACTCTATGTACTATTATTAGTAAAAAAAAATTGCCTTGCTCCATTACAAAACTTAATACCCATTAAAATGGTATTGTATAACTTACCACCGCAGAACGGCATTGGCTCATAAAAGGATTGTTAAATTCTTGGTCAGAACCGTACTGTAATTGCTATCAAAGCTCATAAAAATAACATTCTTAATTTCTTTGTAAGTTTGAGTACTTTATTTTCTTAATGAGAAATAAATGTTGTTTGTTGGAATAATTAGTGTTTTTATGGTATTTGTTTGATTTGAAAAACATTACTCGCGGTTCCTCATTCCCAGTATTACAGTTTTATTAATGTTTTGACTGGAATTCAAGATTTCATGTAGGATAGTCGGAATGAATGGGGCTAGGTGTGAGATCACGTTTTTATTTGTACCCAGTATATTTTATCATAAAAGATTGGGGAATGAGTTATTATTACTATTAAACCATAGAAATAAGCGATAAGACATCATTACTTGAACTTGTCTTCAAGTTTTTACATAAATAGTTAGAAATTGTTCCGCAAAGATTATTGTCTTCAAGTACTCTACTCTGATCTTTTAGGATTACGTGGTGTGTGTGCAGTGATCCTGATAGTGTTATTATTATTATTATTGTTGACTCACTGGTGACCCATATACAAACTGGAATTAAATTTTTATTATGGCGTTGAAATGAAAGGCTATCCATAAGGACTTTTGGTAAATCCTTTGTACTCACCCTAGCCTGTGGTCTCCTGTTTAAGCGCGTTTTTTTTTTTTTAAATTAAGTAATATGTTAAGGTTGTCTTACGAGAATAATATGTTGAGGTTGTCTTACAAAAACGAAGCCTAGTATTCTATAATTCTGAATGATTAATATTTGTTTTAACACAGTAGCAAGCAGGAGAAAATTCCTAACCCAGTTCACAATCATCGTAGGTGAGTGTTAAGGAAAAGAGATTAATGACCGCCGAACAACATTTATATTTAAAAAAAAAAAAGTCCCTCTTTAAATCTGGTGATGCTAAATAGGTGTTCTATTTTTATGTATGCAGGCTGCTACTCATGGCTATTATTTACATTGACTGGCTACTCAAATCAGACCCGAAGCCATGTTTTTATTTTACAGAACCATACATATTAAACGTAAGGTTTTCTTAGCAGTATATTCTGTAATTACAAAATTAAGTCTATATCAGAGCAGCAATTTTTTCAGCCCTCCATCTCCCTATACCCAATGGGAAAAAAAACTGTCATTATAACTCAAGTCTAAGTTTTAAGGAAAAATTACCTGGTTTCTTGAGGACGTTCTTTTCGTTTTTCTCAGAAATGGGTTTCATAATTCGTATCTTATTCTGATTTAGGCTTTTACATATTCAAAATACACATTTGTTAACATCTCTTTGGTTAACATTAACTAATTCCCCAGCTCCGTCCGTGTGAATGAGCACAACATGGGCTCGAAGATATTCTTTTTTCTTAGTTTTTTATTTGAAAAGCATAAAATTATCTACATAACTCTGAGTCATTATATATTTTACCCTTATACTAGCTCCAGGAAGACAATTTCAGGTTTTTGTTTGTTTATTTTTTAAGCATAATGCATTTATATGCAAAAAGAACATGAAGTCTTTATTTTTTTGTTAAAGTCCCACCAGACAGATTGTTGTAAAGATTCCTTTTCAAAAAATAAAGATGTAGAAGAAAAAAAAAAAAATATATATATATATATATATATATATATATATATATATATATATATATATATATATATATATATATATATATGTGTGTGTGTGTGTGTGTGTGTGTGTATGATACAACTAGGGTTTATTCCTTACTAGTTTAAGTGACCTAGTCAACAACGATAGCTTGTGGCACTTTGTTGTTGTTATGCATCTCTAAGTTACAGAGGATTCAGCATGAATAGTTATTGCAGGAGATAAAGACTGCAAGCTTTGTAAACTGATTGTCAGGCCGCTTTCACTCCAAATAGCACGTTGCACGTGGCATGCCACGTGCACGCCAATTGAAAACGAACATCCGGAAATATGTGAAACCTTTTACACAGAAGTGGTGAGACACGTCCCATGTGCCACGTGCAACTTGCGTGTCGCTCAAAGTGGCACGCAAGTCACACATGGGACGTGTCACGCCACTTCTGTGTAAAAGGTTTCATATATTTCCGGATGTTCGTTTTCAACTAACGTGTAACGTGCCATGGTGTGAAAGCGGTCTTAGAGATGTCATCTGATTCTTCAACTTTGTGAGGAGTTAGGTCTTATAGAAGAGAAATTATATAAATTAAAACTTTTTAAATTACTTTCTGAAGTGTAATCACGTATCTAACCTTTGTGACAACTCCTTACCAATACTTTAGTTGGTCTTTCAAGAAAATTTTCAACTCTCCAAAGAATGCTGTTTACTCCAAGTTTACTTTGCAACATTACTTATTAGTTTAACTCATTACCCCATTCCTAGTACCCTATATTCATTAGCATATACTACTAGAAAATATCATTTCATTCATATCTCTCTCTCTCTCTCTCTCTCTCTCTCTCTCTCTCTCTCTCTCTCTCTCTCTCTCTCTCTCTCTCTCTCTCTCTCTCTCTCTCTCTCTCTCTCTCTCCACATACATATATATATATATATATATATATATATATATATATATATATATATATATATGTGTGTGTGTGTGTGTGTGTGTGTGTGTGTGTGTGTTTAAATTAAAATATCATGGAAAAATGAATCGACGGAGTGCTGAGATTTTCTAGATTGAAAGATCTGAGCACTCCATCGTTTCATTCTTCTTTCGTATCTGTCCTCCATTCATCTCTCTCTCTCTCTCTCTCTCTCTCTCTCTCTCTCTATATATATATATATATATATATATATATATATATATATATATATATATATATATATATATATAGATGTGTGTGTGTGTGTGTGTGTGTGTGTGTGTGTGTGTGTGTACATAGATCCTTCTCATTCACTCATGCAATCCTTATTTTCAATTTCATTATGTTTGTAACATTCTTGACAATTCCTTTGCTTTTGAAGTCCTCCTTTTTCCCCAGTAAGGCTACATTCTAAAACTATTTCCAAATACTGGGGTCTTAGTTTGATTCATATTCTAGTGCTCTTCCGATATGTGCTCAACCGACAATCTATGATCTACCATTCCATAATCAGGTAAGATTAGGTTAGGTTAGGCTGGAATGTGAAAGTTCATTGTAGATCACTTATTGGAAGAGCACCCATATTCTTGTATTTTTTTCTCTCAAGAAGGTGATTTTTAGTATGGAACTCTCTTCCTCCTTCTGACTTTCCTAATTCTTATGACCAATCATACTTCAAAAAGCAGATCTATTGTCATCTCAGGGCCTAGTCCTCCATATCTCTGGGTCCTCTTTACTTTGACTGTTTTTTCTGTCTGTCGTTTTCCTTTGTGTGACATTACCTCATCTCTGCCTTGTCCTTTACCTTTTTTGTTTCCTTCGTCTTGGTATTTTCTCGTGCCTGGGCCTGTATTGATGAGGGCAGTTTTTGCCTGTCCCGGTGTCACACCCATAAAAAAAAAATCTTGGCGATAATGTCATTATACTTAATCTGCTTTAGACTGCAGTCGTAGTGGAAGAGGTCCACCCCAATGTCTTCTGTACTAACCACATTTACGTAATTACTTCAGTTCGAAGATGGGGAGAAAGTCTTTTGATTGTCTGTGGTTACTGATCATACTTTACCTCTAAGCTACGTAAATTTCTATGAGGACATACCCTCTTTTCCTATTGTCAGATAGTGCTTTAATTGCACTATCTGTAAGGTATTATAGGTAGCGAGGTCAGTAGTGGAGAGATAAGTATCTTCTTTAAAGTTGTTTATTAGGTATATACTTATTTAACACCTCGAAGCTCCCATTCCTATGTAGTTCTTGCCTCACTCTATTCCCGCCCCCAAGGGGGAGATTGCTGACTACGGACGTGACTTCTGCACCTAACTAAAACATGGGCTCTGTGGGCCAGTCCTGGTGGCGGCGGGTCTCGAGTGCACACTCACTGCCATCTGGCAACTATAGGCATCTATGAAATGCCGTGTCAGGCTATAGGCATCTATGATATGCCATATGACAATATATTAACCATTCTTATGCTTAGAAATATATTCTTACTCATTATTACAATATTTATGTAAAAGGATCTGCAAGGAAAAATATACTATTACTCCTCTTTTTCCAAGTTATTGTTACCTTCTCTAGGTAGTCAATAGTAATAATAATAATAATAATAATAATAATAACCGTAGAAGAAGGTCATGTTTACTTTTCCGGACATACGAGATATTTAATCCACTTGAAGATTACATATTTAAATTTCCCTCTTGTATATACCTGCTTTTAGTATATATAAATGCGAAATAATTTCCTTTTACATCGCGCGCGTGTGCTTACAAGGATGTTTGTGGGTAGATACTACAGCTGAAGGTTTTTTGAACTTAAATAGGTCTGTCCAGGGCAGTTTGATGTTAAGTCTTCCTTCAGTTACGGTTCTTTTTCTCTGCCTACAGCTACATTGAATATTCTTGGATATTCATCACACATCTTTTATTATCCCTTCACATCTGACAAGTCATTACACTCTCCATCTCTGTTTCTCTTTACTTTATGTATTCTTCGTGCGCAGGCCCGATGAGGGCTGCTTTATTTTATAATTTTTTTGGCCCGTCCTGGTGTCACAATCATAAAAAAAAAAAACTAATGCACACGGGGAAAGAGCTCTATGCTATCAACTCTGCGTCCTTAGTCTAAGTCAATAAATTTTTTGAACTGAATTGAATAGTCTACGAATGCATATAGCATATGCTGTGTACTCCGCAAATTCCTATTACCAACTATTCTTACACTGATAAAGTGCTGCATTACAGCCTGCAAAGAGTTTTATTTATTTTTTTTTTTCTTACGAAGTTCCAATGTATGACCCCTAATTCTAGGACCCCCTTATCAGAAGTTTATCCGCACTGTCGAAAACCCAAAGGAATTTAAAAAGTTATCAACTAGCTTCGAGTGATGATGTATCAAAATCCTTCAGCCTCCTTATAGCTGAGATAATGTTTCTCTACAGCTTCGTAGGATATCTTTGAACTTACTCTTTATTTATAACGATGTTTTTTTCAAGTGTGCGTGAGGGGGGGTACACCTACTTGTACTTGCCAAATTGTGCTCACGTGAAAGAGGCCTATGCTGGTAATTCTTGTTATTTTTCTTATTTTTTTTTTTAACTCTGACACTTCATTTCCCTTTTTAAAACTTTGAACTGCATGTAACATTTATAATTTCATTGCTTATCGAATTCCAGTTATTATTAACTATTCTTACACTTAAAAAAGTAATTGTTGATAACTGGAGTTCGCTAAGAGAGGAAATTGTAAATGAGAAAGAGAGAGAGAAAAAATAAAGTTACAGATTTCTTATTTCTTACAATTTGTTTACTGAACAGAAGTTGGATATTGAAACATACTTTAAAAGAGAGAACGGGAACTATCTTAGAAACTTCTTTACAGCAGCCATTTAAATTATTATGACAATTGCAAACATCCAGATGGATATTTATAAGGCATCATCTTCATTTATATTGACTTTAACTAGTATGCCTCTATTCCAAATAATAAAACATTTAAAGGTATGAGTGATTTGTAGCAGTCATTGAAAGTAAAACCGGTGTGGCAACAAGTACATGTGTGTTCGGCGTCGTCTGACCAGGCAGGACTTGCGAGCCCCATTTGGATAAACAATTCATTTCTTTTTATTTCGTGTAAGTCTTAGAAGTTGCAAGATATATATATGATACTGAAAATTTTAAACATCAAGAACTTGTTTGTAAGCTTCCTTATGATGATTATTCATCTGAAAAATAAATTTAACATTGAGTTTAAATGAGTTTTTTGGTGTTGAATAAGGCATTGCTGAACGATAGTTACGGAATGATGAGTGATACGGGTAAATTTCTCGCCAACTTGGCGATGTGTTGGGTTTCTCTCCCTCCAACAAAGTTCTGAAGTTGGAGTTGCCAGTGTATTGACAAACTTTGTGAGGTGATGTCGTTATCGTCATTTGGATATAAAAATATGCTTCTCTCGCCGCTTATAAGGCAAATTCCCTGGTGATAATGTACGGAAGTGATAGCACAGTGTTTACTTTATTATTGTGAGATAATGTATAGTGAAAATCCACGTTAAAGGAGTGAGTGTGTGTATGTGAGAAAGGCTGAGTGAGAGAGGAGAGGCGATGGTGGTGGTGATGATGATGATGGTGGACAACTTGTAGCCATCCAAACCTTCTTCCTGTATATCCACCATTACAGCTGTGCTCCATATCTGCCTACCCGCATTGGCTTAGGGCATAGAGGGACTTTTGCCCTCTTTCTCTACTCTTTATTTATTAAAGAAAACGCTAGTTATTATCTTAGAGTAATCCTCTAAGAATCCATATAACGAATCATTGTGAAACGTGACAACTTCCTTAAAAGGAAAAAGGAAAAAGGAAAAAAAATCACTGCTCTAAAGCCTTTTACTTTTAAACTGAATGAAAACTTTTGAAAAACTTCATAATCCGTATTTACGTAAAAAAAAACTATTTTGGTGATAAGTGCGGTTGTTAGTGAATACTTGTAGTTAAACAGTATTAAAAAATACATTTTGTAAACCCAAGTGTCTTTTAATATTTGATATCTCAACGAACTTAATAAATAAACCTGGGTGAAATTGAGGAAAAATAGTTTTGTAGTTGTGATCATTGTGATTTTAGGTATAAACGGTTCTAGTTACGGGCATTTTTCTTTGGAATTTATTCGAATTGGAATTAATAAGCGTATTATTACTTTATGAAACACGATCTCCGATTTGTAATGCGATTTGAGGAAGCGCAAAGGAGCGCACGTACCATGCTTAGCATTTTTGCTACTCATGACCACCTCTACTGACTATGTTGGGTAAGTTTTGCATTTTTGTGTTTTGGATTAATGCCTTAGAAAGAAGGGGGGGGGGAGAAAATGCTTTGGACACCACGCCGTGAGAGGGGGGCTTGCAAGAGCCACGGGCTGTGCAGGTGTAAAAAGGGTTGGCAAGGCGTGGTGGCTTATGATAGGTCAAGGAGGGGGTTTAAATCCTACGAGCTTTAAAATATGTACCTCAGTGTTTTTCCCCTCTGAAAGCGGCATTTCAATTTCTCGTTTTGATCACCGTTTTCGCCTTCAGAATTTGGAGATTTACGATGCATATCAGAATTGTGTAAAGCTTAGCAGTTGTGCTTTATATTAGCAGCAATATGCGCAGTAGTATAAAAAAATTATCTTTTACTTAATAACTACTGAAATAATTGGTTTAATTATCCTGCATATGGAAATCTAGTTGCTTGATATTACATTTGGACCAAGTATTTTATTTTTTTAGCTGTTTATTTATTTATTTATTTATTTTTATGATTGTGACACCGGAACGGGAAAAAAATTACCCTCATCAGGCCTGGGTACGAAGAAAACATAGAGAGAGCCAGAGATCGGGAGTGTATTGTGACTTGTCAGATGTGAAGGGATAGGTTCTTTTTCTATGCCTACAGCTACACTGAATATTCTTGGATATTCATCACATCTTTTATCCCTTCACATCTGACAAGTCATTACACTCCATCTCTGTTTCTCTTTATGTATTTTTCGTGCCCAGGCCCGATGAGGGCTGTTTTATTTTATAATTTTTTTTTTTTGGCCCGTCCTGGGGTCACAATCATAAAAAAAAAAGACATGTGCAACGAATATCCAAGAATATTCGGTGTTGATGTAGGCATAGAAAGAGATAAAGGCTTGGCTATGGAAATCTCGCAAACCAAGTCTGCAGGAATCTTTAGCCTTAAATATTTTTCTGGCGAAGAGCTATATTTACATATGGACCAAGTATTTTTTTTTCAGTGTATTAGCTAGACGATAAAGGCTTGGCTATGGAATTCTCGCGAACCAAGTCTGCAGGAATCTTTAGCCTCAAATCTTTTTCTGGCGAAGAGATATATTACCTGGATGGAAGAGGCTCTCTCACTCTACATTCTCTTCAGAAGAGACAATTGGGGCATGATTTCTTGTGACTTGAGTAAATTAAATTATGCAGTCCTCTTTGATGTTAAACCCATATATATATATATATATATATATATATATATATATATATATATATATATATATATATATATATATATATATATATATTTTCCATGGAATTTTTTTTTAAAGAATGTAACAATGCACGGTAAATCATCGCTGGTGGGTTGCCACTATATGCATAATTGATTTCCCTGGAGCTTGTGCTTTCGCTTTTGTTTTTCACAAGCGATCGTGTTAGGGAAGGGTACTTGGTGTATGTCCAGAGAATTGCATTTGCTTTAAGCTTGAAGAAATATGAATAGCAAGTTTTAGCTTTAAAATGTCTTGTGAGGTGTTTAGCTGTTTAGCTGCCTTTTATTGATAGTTTGGAACTTAAAAGTGGTTAAATACTGCGATGTTTTGCGTGACTCATTTAAAGTGCATTGTCTGCACTTAGGATACAGTACCTGTACTACTGAAGTATTCTAATCCAGGCAAGTGAGCTACGCTTCATTGGCACTAAAACTTATCTAGAAAACAAAACCTTAGAGTGTTATACAGAAACTATATTGCTGTGAATTTTAGATTTAGATAAGTACTGCCTGTATCATGAATGTCAGGATAACCTACATAGCTTGGATTTCCCGTTTTACTGATAAACAGATTATGATTAATACATATGAATGTGAAGAATAGCATATTATGCCGATTTTTTTTTTTAACTAGAAATGCCAAGTAAATAGTGGCCTTGTGTGTGTTTTTTTTTATATTATGAATATGTAAAATCAGATTTGATAAATATATCATTATACACAGGTAACCTTCATATAATTAATGTTGGAAAGATGTGCTCGTTTGCATTTTGTGTGTGTAATATACGCACACACCTGTGATGCACTTGTGTTGTTGGAAATACATCGTATGAAAATACGCATTAAGAATAGTCTTGTTATTAATGTTCTTAATATTTTCCGGATCTCAGAGAGTGTTCAAGGAAATTTGTTTGTAATTTTTTTGTGAGACAGTAATATAACTGCAATACTAATACTAATGATTCTTATACATTAAAACGACTTAATTACAGATATTTATTTTGCATATCACTTAAGCACTCGACTCGAGAGGTGACAGACCCGAGATCATACCCACCGCGGGCCGTTAGCAAGGACATCTAGCCAAAATTTCCCCTGCTCTAACCAATGTTCATCCCCATAATGGCGATTAATAGCGAGAATCTACAATACTGGGCAGTCATTTACTTTAGGCTACTCCTTATATGAACAAAAAATCAAGTTTTGCGATTACTAGTGTGGTTACTTTAGGCCATTGCCCGATTTTTTAAACAGTGTAAACCTAGGATACCATATTGTTAGTTAGCTAGACACAAATGGATTTCATAAACGCATCTGACGCGGTTCTGTGTATGGCTAGGATCCCGTACGGGATCTCTCTCTCTCTCTCTCTCTCTCTCTCTCTCTCTCTCTCTCTCTCTCTCTCTCTCTCTCTCTATATATATATATATATATATATATATATATATATATATATATATATATATATATATATATATATATATATATGCATGGTAATTTGCCTCTGTGTGTGTGTGTGGACTATTACATTGTTTATTCATTGACGTTGCGTTGCTAATACAGTACTTGGAAACTTTAATCGTACTTTCGCTTTTTATAACTTTTGTAGAATTTTCCTTACCCTTACGCTGCATAGTGATTTCAAAACTTTGCAAATGTTTTTCGTAACGATTATATCCCCATGCTCGTATACCGGTTTTTCCTCCAGAATCTTTTATTAAAATGGGAGAGAGAGAGAGAGAGAGAGAGAGAGAGAGAGAGAGAGAGAGAGAGAGAGAGATTATAGTCAAACACTTCATAGCCTGATTTAACGATTATGTCCATATGCTCATATGCCACTTTTCCTTCCAAAATTTTTCAATGGTAGTGTGGTATAATAGGAGAGAGAGAGAGAGAGAGAGAGAGAGAGAGAGAGAGAGAGAGAGAGAGAGAGAGAGAGAGAGAGAGAGAGAGAGAGAGATTGATTACTAGTCAAGCACCTCACATCTTGAGTGTGCCTTGAGTTAGAGCTGTTTGGAAATTAATGTATGGTCGAGAGAGCATCTATATACAGAATACACTACTACTAGTACAACTACTACTGCTAATTCTACTACTACTATCACTAATAGCAGATACTGACTCTTCAACAGTCATGGCCTTATGGTCGGGTATTGAAATCCATATGTAAAATCATCTTGTTACTTATTTTGTAACTTCTCTAATAATCTTGAATAAATGACTGACGCATAAATTTCCTTATTAATAATGAGAAAAAAAATGCATTAATTCTCAAATAATTATTTTAGTTTTCTGATGAATTCCAGTTTAGCAATAATTATACAGTATTATTTGCCAGATATTTTTTATGTGTGTGACACCAGAATAGGCATGGAATTTACCCTCATCAGGCCCAGGCACGAAGAAAATATTAAGACGAAGAAAAAGTAGAAGGTTAAAGACAAGGCAGAAATAAAGGAATGGTACACAGTAGGAAAAGGAGAGACTGAAAGAACAATCGAAGTACTAAGGACCTTGAGATATTGCCAGTAACCATGGTAAAGGGCAATTTTATTCAATAATGCTTACACATTATGCTCATCTTTTCTTGTACAAAGTAAGAAGATAATTTTTAATGAAATCATCATGAATATATGCTTGAAAATGGAAATAAAACTTAATTTGCTAAGCTTTGTGAAAGCTTAAAACTTAGTAGTCGAAATTGAATTTGCTGTCGGAAGGAAGAGAACCTCGTTTGCTAATTGTGGCAATATTAAAGGTCAAGGTCATAGAATCTCAGTGTTCCAAGACACTGCAATTTCATAATGGGTTATACTTATTAGTATAAAATTTCCTCAAAAGATCGTCTGTGGTTAGAGGCTATATAGCATATTGTACGTTGATATCAAGAGGCGAGGCGCCATGTTAAGTCAAAACAGTCCATTTTCGTTTTTGTATAACAGTATTGCTGTTTCCATTATTATTATTATTATTACTATTATTATTATTATTCACAGAGAAGAAGTATATGCTTAAAGTTATGTTTTATTTACTATTGTAATTGGATTATTGTAATTCTAAAATATGCACATAGCTTAAAAAGTGATCTTTTTAGCATCAGTATCAGGCAACAATGAATTTCAGTGTTATTATTATTGTTGTTATTATTATTATTATTATTATTATTATTATTATTATTATTATTACAGTCTGTAATTTTGTAATATTTAACTTTATTCGTATCCATTGGCATATAGAATTAAAGTAAGTCCGGAATAGGTGTGCATAATGTCATTTCACTATCTTCCTCTGATGAATGAAAGGACTTTGGGTAGCTTAATTGATACAACGCATGGTTCCCTTCAGGAAACCTCCCAGGATAAAATGTCTCACGGTGCCTCGTGCTTTTCCTCTTCGAGAGACCCACTACGGGATGAAAAGGAGAGATTTAAGTTTTCCCACGTGGTTGCTTCTCCTAGATCAAAAAGCTTAAGAAGAAAAAATCTTTCAGATTTGTGGGGACCTGTGGTCGAACAGTATCATTGTTGAGTAGTACATTGATATAAGGACGAAAGATTAACGTTCCATATCTACCATGCATGAAAAAAAGAATCCCCATCTTTGAGATGAATTTTTTTTTTCTCTCAGAGTTGGTAGAAGGAACGTGAATTAGTGTACTCATTTTTCATTCCTGGTGAAGCTCTGGCTTTTACTGTCGCTTGAAGCCTAAAATGTGTCATGTATTTATTTACTTAATTACGGTATTTTATTCATTTATTGATGGAAAATATGGCGAAAACAAATATTGAATTATTGCATGCTCTTCTACATTGTAAGAATACATTTTAATACTGTTGATGTTTATACTCTGAGAGAGAATATTATATTTGTGTCTGAAACAAAAGGGAAACGGTGTGAAATGCAAGACAGAATGGGCCAAAACTTGTTACATTGGCATGTTGGCGAGATGGAGATTCAACAATTGTAGTTTCTGACAGACTGTTGTGTGAGGGTAGGATAGTCTTGGTATTCTGTTCTAGAATAATGTTCATGAAACTGAAGTTGGTATGAGATAGAGGGAGAAACGCTTGTATGAACCTGAGGACCTTTAGAAAAATGTCAAAGGACCTGGAAAGAGTTTATGAGAAAACCCAATACCGCTTAGCCATGTTTGATTAGCTAACTTAGCGAGAGAGAGAGAGAGAGAGAGAGAGAGAGAGAGAGAGAGAGAGAGAGAGAGAGAGAGAGAGAGAGAGAGAGAGAGAGAGAGAGAGAGAGAGAGAGTGTTTCAGCTTATTGGATGAGGAATTAGTTCGCTGAGGTCCCAAGTATAGATTTCGCCGTTTCTTTCCTCCTCTTGTATCTCAGGTAACTTTAAAAGAAAGTTTTGGAATTTTTTTCTTTGGACATTGTATTTATTTTTTGGACATTGTATATATTTTTTGGACACCTGCATTTATTTTTTGGACATCTGTATTTATTTTTTGGACATCTGTATTTAGGAGGATCTGGAAATTGACACTTATTTAAGCTTTTGAAGGGAATCCGAAAAAGAAGCATTTTAAGAAAAAAATATAATGTAATTATATATGAAAGTTATTGATGCTGTGAGAAAGGATAATTAAGAGCGATAAATAGAAGAGGAGGAGGAATCTGATGCCTTTGGAAAACAAACAAACAAACAAACATTTATTTCCATTTTTATACAATGGCTAATCTTTTACAAAACTAAGAGTACACTTATAAGTAGACTTGTAATTAAGCAAAAAGTGAACAGAAATTTAAGATTACTTTGAATTAACAATTACATATAAAATTATAATATCAATAATCATACTGTAATAAAATGTTTACAAGTTCTTGTAAATAATAAAGTAGTAATAGTAATACTCGATACAAAGTACATAATCGGATTATTTCGAGCAGTAACAGATTGGTAAACTGAAACAAATTTTGAAGACGTGGATTTAAATGTAATAGTACATTTTCATGCCCGTGTACGGTATCAAATGCACCTATGTTGGAGAACAGAAAGCTCAAACAATGGATTTTTTTTCCTTTTTCTTTTTATAAATATACTATTACATAGAGGTTAAAGTAAGGCTCAATAAGGCTTGCTTCAGCGATGGCAAACTTCCGGTTGATGGGTAGAATAGATAGCTTATCTTTTTTGTGTGGATATTAGTAGATATTTCTTCTTGAGGGTCATTCAAACTCTCCTAATATACATTTGTGCGTGTACAGACTGGTAGTTGAATGACAAGAGATGTATATGTAGAGGAATATTATGTTTTATGGACAGGGTAATTGTCTTGAGTCGATTTTTCTTACAACATTATGCTGTAAGTGTGAATAACTGGAGGATGTTTATAATTGGCTCTGTCAATAGTAAAGATTAAAAATCATCGTCTATTAAATTTGTCTTTAAGCTTCCATTATTATTCTTGTTATGGTACACGAAAGAGACGAGTATATTGGGTTATATAATATAGATGTAAGCCTGTCACTTTGGAAGAAGAAATACTTCCGAATTAGAAGTAATATTGTTTATGTTTGAAAATAACAAACAGGCCTGTTTGAAATTGAAAATAAAATGTGCAAGCTGGTAAGGCTATTAAGTATAATTTGTACTATAATGAGCAGTAGTATCATTATTAGAATAAATATAAGTGATTATGAGAAGGAACTAAATAAAAGTAGAAATTATGTAGAATAATAATTTAAGAATTTCTATCATATGGGGATCAACGTCACATGTGATCATGTAAAATCTGAAAAAATTATTCAAATAATAGAGTGAGAACTTGCCTAGAGCTTACAGAAGAGGAAAACAATAGGAATGCATGAAGGAATTGTTGTATTGAACTTATTTGTGAACAAATCTGGATATTTGGAAAATGATGGAAATTCTGATAATAGCTCTTGATAAGGAGCTTATGGTTAGTGAGGCGAACTGGCGATGTTAGATGTTATTGATGTAAATATGTGAATTTCTCATGATTTTCATTATATCTGGTTAAGAATTATGTCATTGTGTATGTTGTTAGATTTGTCGTGCAGAAGCAATAAAAGATTGAAAAATAGCGTTCAGTATTTGGAGTACAAGAAGAAAATGATACCGGAGAAGTTATTTGATTGGGCGAACATTTGAATTGTTAGATTATTATTATTATTATTATTATTGTTATTATTATTATTATTATTTATTTATTTTTTTAACGAAAGGCCCTCAGTAAGGGGAGATCCTCAGCGTGCGAAAGGGGGGGGGGGTCAGAAAGAGACATTTCGACTTCGGTTGAGGAAGGTACGAAAGAAAATTAAATATGATAGGTGATTTTTACTATATTGGAGCGGTTTTCTTAAGGGGTCTGTTTTGTTACAATAAATTAGTTATTTAATGAATAGAATTTGAGAGTTTTTTTGACTGAATTTGCATTTTTAGCAAAGGGTCTCATCCACAGTGTTATGCGAGGTCTTCTTCTTGACTCACACCTCTGTGATTCACATTCAGACTTTCTCTCTCCTCTTCGAAAAGCAAAATCATGGGAGAATTTTCTCCACATCTGTATTGCTCGAGATGACTGGAGATCATGTGTGTGCATCTTAAGTATCACTTTAAAATTTAATAATCTGGAACCTCTCCTGATAGGCATATTAAAGATATTCAGCCCTTAGTTATAGCTAAATATAAGGAAAAGGTTGCATTTAAGGGTTGTGCTTCACTAGTTGTAAGGTAACAATATCAGTTGACAAATATTTTCTTCTTTCTCATGGGGGTGCGACGAGTATATCGCTTCAGTGTTCCCCTGTGTGTTGTAAAAGTCAGTCAAATGAGTCGGATTGAGGGGACTGAGAGTCCTCCTTTTGCAGTTTCCTCTTGTGAAGAGGCCAGATGTGTTAGGTGTTCTGGTAGGAAAACTCCAACCTCAGTGCGAGCAGCAGTGAACGAGAGTTTATAGTGAAAAAAAATTGGTATCATTTTTGTGAGAAGAAAGCTCTTTGTGTTGGCATTAAGTAAAACAAGAATATTTGCTTTGACTCGGCCATATTACAAGCTAGAGCACAGCTCATGGATAAACGGCTATACTAGTGTTACCGTTAAATTCTAAAGGTAAGATTTAAAAAGGTTAGTAAGTGGAGTATATCTTTTAGATTTGTAAATCAAATCCTGTGAGACAGTGTGGAAGTAATTGTTGAATGGATTTTGGTTTTGAACACTAGTCATATTCTTATATATATTTTCCTGTTACCAATTTCCATATAGCTTCTTGAGGAGGTTTAATAAATGTGAGGGAAATAGGAATGAGTGCGGCATTTCCGTGTAGGCCATTCGTAGCTGGTGTTCAGGGAACGGTCATGCGGTCTGTCTCTGCCTCTTCCCCTAACGACGACGCTGGTCGGTCGCTAATGGAGCAGCAGCGGCAGCATAGGGAGGGGGAGGAGGACGCCTGAAGGGATAGAGGCGCCGCTTGTATTGATCATTTGCCTGACGATGGAAAGATGTAGCAACAGCAACGATCTCCATCCGATTTTTCTTTCTTTTTTTTCTCAAATCTCAATACAAACGAAAAAAAATTTCGAGATGCAAATTTCCATCCCATAGAAAGGTAGATCTCAATCGACATGTAACCCTTCCCTACAGTATTATTTGCTGCTTACTTCGTCTTCGTTTCCTACTTCCAGGTACTGTCCAATTGAGTTTTTTCTTTCGCATTGTTAGCCACTCTGCGGTTTATTCGTCATTTGTTGTTATTGTCTTCTTCTTCTTCTTCTTCTTCTTCTTCTTTTCTTCTTCTTCTTCTTCTTCTTCTTCTTCTTCTTCTGCTTCTTCTTCTTTTCTTCTTCTTCTTCTTCTTCTTCTTCTTCTTCTTCTTCTTCTTCTTCTTCTTCTTCTTCTTCAAATTGATTTAACTTTGATGGGGATGATATAGTGTTACGGCTTTGTTTAACCATGATGTTTCCAATGTAATTTAAAATTTTAATATGTCATAATAATATATGCAATGAAATCAAGCTCTCAGTTTGAGTGCTTAGGCTAAATGCAAAATGACGCCTCTGTACTAAATTTTAGAACGCAGTACTTGTACTCAATAGCAGTATTTTATTTATGATGTTGCTTGGTAAAATTTTAACAGTGAGGGACATAAATTTATATTATGTATTTGAAGCTTTTGGAAGTAGAAATATTCACATACACACTCACTAATATATATATATATATATATATATATATATATATATATATATATATATATATATATATGAAACCAGGTAAATTGGATACAGTCAGTGGTAGGAGGAAACGGGAACATATTAAATTGCTAAAAATAGTAGTAACAGTGTACAGAGCACACTAAATTTAATACTACTACTACTAATAATAATAATGATAATAATAACACCAGTAATAATAGTAGTAATGATGATAATAATGTTGATAATAAATATAATAGAAATAATGCTAACCAATAATAACAATAATAACAGTAGGCTATAATAATAAGGATAAAAATAATTATATAAACAATAGTCTTGATAAAACAAATAAACAAAACAATAATAATACCAATGATGATACTATAAAAACTAACAATAATATTATTATAAGGCTAATAATTTAGTAAATTACGATATGATAATAATAATGGTGCAATACTAGTAATAATAAAAGGAAAGAAATAATCATAATAAAAAAATAAGTAAAAGTAAATCAATTATAGAGAAAAAGAATATTATGTTATTTCCAAAATTACTTTTTTCAAACTTAAATGAAGCATAATTGATAATTTGGGATCAATTACACATAAACCATGACGTAAGTTAATATTTTTTGTGCTCGATTAAGTTAATTATTGCAGATTCCAAGATGTTTCTAATAATAATATCCTTACTTCTTACTAAGATAGAAGCATTGTTCCAGTCAGTATGGTGATTCAAATCAGCACTGGAAGACTGACAAATTCGAACGTTTTATTTCTGTTGATTGACACGATATTCTTTTTTTTTTTTTTTTTTTAAATTTATTCAGATAACTGTACATGGGGACATGTGCACATGGGCACTCCCAGTCATATTGCAGTTGATAAGCATTACAATATATTTGGTTATGTATAAATAACATACTATTCTAATGATTTGCTAGTCTGGCCAACATGTGGTGGTATGGTCATGCACATAATTTCCTTTGATGGGTTGCTAATTTCCTTTTTTTTTTCCTCCTGTTTTTTGTATGCATATATATAGCCTCATTCTGTACAAATCAGATTCCTCTGAAGATAAGTAATACACTTGAAAGTACTAAGTACTAGGGATCTCAAAATTTATTTCAATTCCTTACATAGCCTTATCCATTCACATTACAATATTCACGTGTTTCTCGTGAAATAGAATCATATATATATATATATATATATATATATATATATATATATATATATATATATATATATATATATATCAGATACATTATTTGTAAAAATATGAAACATATTCTATCCCTTGGCTGGGAATCGAGCTTAGGACACATTTAGTATACCAAAGCGCTACCAGCTGCACCATCAAAGGTAGAAGAGAAGAGAAAAACCTCCCAACTAACTGCTGAGAAAGGGAATTAATATATTTTACAGAATGTCTATATTCATTTTCCTCTCTGGAATATTATTTTAGTAGAATATTCATTCCCTAGCTACAGCAGTTAGCTGTGAGTTCTCTCCACTTATGCTGAAGATGGTATAGTTGGCGGCTCCTGGGCACACAGTCCTAGATTCGAATCCTGGCTAGGGAGAAAGATGTTTTATATATATATATATATATATATATATATATATATATATATATATATATATATATATATATATATATATATATATATGTGTGTGTGTGTGTGTGTGTGTTTGTGTATGCTTGTTTGTGTGGGTATAAAAGATATGAATGTAAAAGGATCTTCTTCAACCCAAGAGAAATTGAAAAATGAGTGCAGTATTTAAGCGGTGACACCCTCTTTCGCTTACAGTATATATAATGTGGGCTGGCTAGCGCAGCAGGTAGCAAAGAATGTAAACTTAAGGGACAGAAAAAGCTACTTGTTTTGCGTCTTAATATTGATCTTGCGCCAAAGACCCAATAGAAAAAATAAATTCCTTGAGAAATTAGCGAAGATGGAATAGCAATGAATCTGGAACTCCATCATAAAAACCTCTTGTTATATATATAAATTCTGGTTCGTATATTCTTCGTGTGTGTGTGTACGTGTGTGTGTTGCGTAGGTGCAGTCCCTGGGCACGAATTTAGCCAAGTTGGCTCTTTTTGTGAAGGTTATTTTTGTCAGCGGGGAGTAGTTGCGGGTAGTGTGCTCTCACCAGAGCTCTGATTCACCAAAGTAAATTATATATGAAGGGATTCTTATGGCTATTGAACTTTTTTGTTATTGAACTCTCTCTATGACATTGTTCCCATACAAGATCAATTCTCCCAAATTGAGTTAATTTTCCCCAAAGCAGGCATTCCATAGATCATTTAAAAGTTTTTTTTCTAACACGGAAATGAGCTTGAACTGGTGCTCCACGATACAATTTCTATATTGACTATACTTCATATGTTGCATTTGACTCCTCTTCCTGTTGTGTTTTTTTCTTTTGCTAAGAGTATCCCTAAGCTTCTTTGTGAATCTTATGACTCGTCTTTTGAGATGGCAAGAATCGTTTGGGAGAATAGAAGAGTTGCCAGCTGACAGTCACAAAGAGAGAGAGAGAGAGAGAGAGAGAGAGAGAGAGAGAGAGAGAGAGAGAGAGAGAGAGAGAGAGAGAGAGAGAGAGAGAGAGAGAGAGAAGTACCTTTTATTGTAGAAGAAAGAACCGACAGGCTGGAGGTGGAAGAGAGGACTTCTAAGCGTGGCTTTAAGTCTCGTAGCTCTGCTTTGTATTACAAGCATATTATTTTTATTATTATTATTATTATTATTATTATTATTATTATTATTATTATTATTATCAGTATTATATTATTATTATTATTATTATTTTGTTTTCATATAATTATGTATATTTATATGTTACACTGAAATATTGAATACACTTTTTGTCACGTTTTAAGGATTATATTAGATATTTTATGTGTCATAAAATATCTAATGTTGGTGTTCTTTATGTTGTCCGAACAAAGTGCTTCTTGATATGTTGCACATTTCATTACACAGTATACTATTTTGTACACTATTCATGACTTTACCATATTTAATGGTAATAACAGCTTTCACCAGATTTATGAAAAAGGCGAAATTAATAAATATTGTATCGAGGAGTAACTTGAGAATGATGAAAATTTTTAACTAAATAAAATATTAGTTTTTGTGAAGTTTCAATTCTCTCTTTTGTACCTGATAATGTACTGTAATTCATGGTCATCCACGCACCACCGTCATCAGTAATTGCTTGTAAAATGAAATAAAAAGTTGGCATTTAATAATGAAATTCAAGTTTTGATTAAATAAGGACTATAATTGAAGTGTTGTTATCACCTCCATAGGAAGGTAAATCCTAGGATAAATATATAACGCCTCACCTTAGAAATGCTGAAACTGCAAAATATTTTTCAAGATTTATTATTTTTCCTCTGTGCAATCATACTCAGTCTCCCATAATGCATACATTCAATTGGAATTACGTGAGTGCAAAATATTTTTCAAAGATTTTTTTTCTCTATGCAATCATACTCAGTGTCTCTTAATGCACTCATTCAATTGGAATTACATGAGTGCCTAATTTTCTTATATAAGTACATAAGTTTTACATAAGTGCTATGTACATTTCGTTGGTATGATTGTCCTTGTAGGTAATTGATATATAGCCATAGAAAATTTACTGAGTCAATGGAAGAAGTAATGTTATCATAGGTTAAGAGAGCATCCAGTTGTGTCATTCCTGTTATTTTTTTTATACTGTGGTAACCATAATAGTTGCAGAATCAGTAGATAAATGATAGAAGTAGTAATAGTAGTAGTAGTAGCAGTAATAGTAGTTGTAGCAGCAGCAGTAGTAGTATCAGCTTCAGTAGCTAAAATGAACCCTTTTGGCATAATGATAGACGTCAATGAAACTGTAATTTAGACTTTAATGTCCTTTCTTGAGTATAATATTCCCTCTTGCTGGGGGTCTTTTGCCAGGCGGAAGCCCTGCGGGCATGAAGGGCGACGGTCTTCGTGGTGGTAAAGGGAATCATGGCTGAAGTAAAGGGCGATTCATGAATGGCAAGCGATTATCTTTAGCTACTTACTTTTTGCTTTGGAAAGGGATTTTTATATTTTACGTACAGCATAACGATTTCTCTTAAGGGGGGTTTACACGGGCAAACGGTTCGTCGAACGCGGTTTGACAGACAAGTGTTTGAAGTGATGTTCAAATGTGTGAACGGGGTATTTGGTTGTCGAACACGGAACGTGTTCGACAACCAAATATCCCGTTCACACGTTCGAACATCACCTCAAACACTTGTCTGTCGAACCGCGTTCGACGAACCTTTTGCCCGTGTAAACCCCCCTTAAGGCTTTTCACTTTTAACCTTCTCAAAATTGCTGTCATATTTCTTCTTTTTTTTTAAAGAAAATTTGTTTTGAGTAGTTTTGATACCTTCTAAAACGTAGATTTTTCTAGAATTTTCAACATTATTTAAATTTTCATTATAGAAAGTTCCCACACTTGTGTGTATATATATATATATATATATATATATATATATATTATATATATATATATATATATATATATATATATATATTGTGGGGATGGGTAGGAGCTGAAATATAATATACACAAAATATGAATTGCATATTTATATTGTTTTTGTTAGATTATTAGATATAAACATGAATTTATTTCAGAATTATCATATTTGTATGATTTTTTAAAACTATTTGTTTCAAGTAGTTTTGATGCCTACTGAAATGCAGTTTTTCCTAGTAACCTAATGCAAACGTCATTTAAATTTCATTTATAGTAAATTCCCATGCATACATGTGATATATATATATATATATATATATATATATATATATATATATATATATATATATATATATATATATATATATATATATATATATATATATATATATATGTGTGTGTGTGTGTGTGTGTGTGTGTGTGTGTGATTACCTAATTGTGTTTACGGGAAAGAACCCAAAGCTCGTATCTTCCCGTCTCCTCATCGGTTCCATTTTGAACTTAGTGATACTTATCATACCTGTCCTTAAAACTATGGATTGAGATAGCATTAACTACCTCCTCGCTTAGCCAATTCCATTTATCAACTACTCTTACACTGAAAGAGTATTTCCTTACATCCTGCAAAGAAGTTTTCCCATGAAGCTTCAAACTATAACCTCTAGTTCTAGAGCCAGCCATATCAAAATATCGATCCCTATCCACTCTAACATAACCAGGAAGGAATTTAAAGACTGTCACCATATCCCCCCTCAATCTTCTATCTTCGAGTGATGGTAAGTTTAATTCCCTCAGCCTCTCATCATAACTGAGATTACGTATTTCTGGCACCAGTTTCGTGGCATGTCTTTGAACTTTTTCAAGCTTAGCTATGAGCTCTTTCAAGTGCGGATGTCAAAAGGGGGCTGCTTATTCGAGTTTTGGCCTCACATAGGTTACATAAATATTTCTGAACATTTCCTTGTCCATGTGCCTGAAAGCTACCCTTACATTTGATAAGAATGCATATTCTGCCCTTACTATGCCATTTATATGTATTTCTGGAGACAAATCTGATAGTATGTTTACTCCTAGATCTCTCTCATTTTCTGTATCTTGAAGTTGTACTCCAGCCACCGAGTAGTCAAGCTTGGGCCTTCTTGCACTTGTACCCATTCTCATTACCTTACATTTTGAAGTATTGAATTTCATTAGCCACTTTTCTGACCACTCAGGCAGACTATTTAGATCTTCCTGAAGTTCTCTACCATTGTTCTCGTTTCCTACTTTCTTAACAATCTTTGCATCATCTGCAAACATATTCATGAATGAATTTACAGACTCTGGTAGGTCATTTACATATACAAGGTACAAAAGTGGCCCTAAAACTGAACCCTGTGGAACTCCACTACTAACTCTTCTCCATTTTGACACTGAGTGTCTTACTCTAACTCTGTTCCCTTCCTTCTAAGTAAGTTTTTATCCATTCCAAGACATTTCCACCTATTCTAGCCATTGCTTGCAGCTTCCTAATAAGTCTTCCATGTGGAACAATGTCAAACGCTTTCTGGAAGTCTAGGAATATGCAATCTGCCCAGCCCTCTCTTTCCTGTGTGTGCGCGCGCGCGCGTGTGTGTGTGTGTGTGTGTGTGTGTGTATTAGTATGTATGTATTTTGTTAAATCATCAGAAATGAAAAAAGGAATTTGATACAGACATATCATAATGAACCGCTAATGTCAAGATTATGTAATATATAATTTTTAGCATTTTTTGTTAATTGACAAATGCTTTTTAAGATATAGTTTAATATCAAGTTTTTAAACGCCTGTTCGACAGTGGAAATTACATTCATATATTCTCTCTCTCTCTCTCTCTCTCTCTCTCTCTCTCTCTCTCTCTCTCTCTCTCTCTCTCTCTCTCTCTCTCTCTCTCTCTCTCTCTCTCTCTCTCTCTCTCTCTCACACGCACTTTTCTTATGTCTGGTATGCGTCTTAGCATGAGACATAACTTGATGTCCTTTGCTGTCTCTCTTATTTTCCTGGTATGACGGTTTTCCGTAGTCACAGTAACCTTCCAGTGCCATCCTCTCCCCTTCCCCCCACCCAGAGGCAAGCTTTTCGAGAAGATTAGCGGTGACGCAAAGGTATAATTTCCCACGAAGGAATAACTGAATCTTTTCCTCATTTTCCCCTAAGAAGGAAATTGGGTTTTGGGAAAAAATTTATGTAGAGTTATCATTCAAATTATTATTTTTTTTAAGTGATATGGAGAATAGCTATGTTAAAAATTGACTTTTAGGTTGGGAAAATAAACGAAGAAGGGAAAAAAAAATTATTTCTCTGTGGTAATATGCACAATAGCTATTGATTATTATTGACTTTTAGATGCATATAGTACGTAATTGAGAGTGAATAATGAATGAATGAATAAATAGATGAATTAATGTATTAAGTTTATAGTCACAAGTGAAAGTTTTATATAAATAAAAATGGTTGCTACTTTGACTTCTTATTCACGTGTCATGAATCTCCTTTGGTGTGCGACCTACACTTTATTTTGTGATCTGTAACCTAACCTAACCTCTATTTAGCATTTTTAGCCGATGTACGTGCTGTTTAACGCTAGAATATCTACGATGTAAATATTTTTTCCTTGTAGATAACAAGCCAAAGTAGCACCTACTTGTGTATATTTTTAAAGCTTTGTCTCACTGCATGATATTATTATTATTATTATTATTATTATTATTATTATTATTATTATTATTATTATGAAAAATGGATAGAAAAATAAAAGTAAAAAGAGAACTGGATTTCGAACACCATATTTAGAGAAAGTTATCAAATCCGCTGAAATTATGACTAACTAGTGATATGGAGAAAAAAACTTTTGGCAATTGAAAGACGGATATCTAGAAATAAATTAAGAAATAAAAGTGGTTTCGGGAGAGATAATACATAGTAAAGCCGTCATATTATCATAATCAAGGCTTTTGAAAGTGATATGGAGAAAAGATGTTGAGTGATGTGTTTTTAGATTAAGGAAATGGGTCATGAATATGGGATTACTTTCATAATGATAAAATGAGTTATGAAAGTAATATTAGTATAGTCCTTGGGTTTGAGATACTAAATATGAGTGTTGAAAATGTGTAGAAAAACGTTTGGTTTCCTTAAAGAAAATGTTTCAAATGAGACAGATTTTCAGCTTAATGCAATAGTATGATTAAATATGTGTATTTAATCTTTTCTTTATCTAATATCGAGTTCTTATTTATTGTTTGGGCAGACTGTCTCATCTACTTAACTATGTCATTGCAACACTTTATCATTTATTTATTTTCTTATTTGTTTTGTTTGTAGTTACTTATTGGATGCATATACGTTTTGTTAACATACATCAGGTCTGAGTGAGGTGGCCTTCATGGATTATAAGAATCTTGAAATCGGAAGTTCCTAAATTTCCCAAGATTTTTTTTTTTACGTAGCCTTCGGTATTTATTTTTAGAGAATTCATTTTATTGTTATGATGGAGATGTAGAATTGTTCAAGTATAAAAAAAAATATTTGTCTTATACAGTATGTTTTAAAATATTTTTATATATTTCTGTACAGGGGTACCACAAGGGATTACTTAAGTTAGAGAGAGAGAGAGAGAGAGAGAGAGAGAGAGAGAGAGAGAGAGAGAGAGAGAGAGAGAGAGTGTGTAATTCCTACGGCATGGACATACGAATTATGAAAGCTATCGTGCTGTGCCTTTTTCAGTAATATTCTTTTCCGTATCGGGAAGCTGAATATATATATATATATATATATATATATATATATATATATATATATATATATATATATATATATATATATATATATATATATATATATATATATATCGTGTATATGTAAACATTTACCATCTGATTTGCTGTTGTTATCAGAAATATAAAATATTAGGAATTTATCATTATTATTTTCATTACTACTACTACTACTACTACTACTACTACTACTGCATTTCTTAAGTTACATATGAAGTAACTATTGGCAATAATGTGTCTAGGGGACAGAATACACTGTGAGTGTGATGTAGGTGAATGTAATATTTTAGACGAAACCTGTGATTGCGTTCTGTTCACAGTAAGGAAACTTTTTTTTTTCTTCTTCTACGGTTGCGTAATCAAGGGAGGGCACAGGTATCGTGGGACTGACCATAATTATTACATCTGGAACAACAAAGATGGTTAAGGTAGTTAGTGGCCAAAGGGTTGATGGGAAAAGGTTACGTCTACCGATAATGGGAAGTATAGAGTAGTTAGTAGCAGTCGTTACGGGTGGAATTGGAGATGGTTCCATAAAAGTTTTAATATTAGTATTAGGTTATATATATATATATATATATATATATATATATATATATATATATATATATATATATATATATGTGTGTGTGTGTGTGTGTGTGTGTGTGTGTGTGTGTGTGTGTGTGTGTGTGTGTGTGTGTGTGTATTTATTTATTTGTTTTTAAAAATGCACCATTAGTTATTTCGTCACATCCCTTGACCTACTGCATGATGAACAAAATGTCGAAGTGTATGTCCACATTAGTATATATTAGGATAGACGTCACCTTTTTGAAAGCCTCGAGTATTAAACATACATTTTTATATTCAGAATTAGTCAAGCATGTGATTTTGATATAGGGGAATAGATTAGGATGGTTGTACTGTTTAGTGATATGACAGCCCACAGACTTACCTATCTGACCGTATAAGCTTTTATGTCGAAGAGATATCTGTAAATGTCTATATATCCACATTATGTTTAGCTATTTCTATATGAAGGTATGGTTCAGCACGGTATAAGTCACATATCCTCAATCTTATTGATTGATATTGATTGATTCGGTTTTACGTCACGAAATCCCTTTTCTACTAAGGGCTAGGACGGTTGCCTTCTTACGAAGGACTTGTTTTGACAGATGCAATCGTTACCCTGAGTGTATGCCCTCACTAACCTCAGTCCGTGACGGGGCGCGAACCCTCAACCTACCGCCTCAGAGTCGCAGACGCTACCATTTTGCCACGGAGACTACAGTGTCCTCCATCTTATTATTTATAGCCATTTAAGCAGTAGGAAATATATTCAGGAAGCCATGATCATATTTACTGCAAAGTTATACGTATTTTATAACTTCCACCTCTTCGTAAGTTTTTCCATTCTGTAAGGCCACCTATATTGTAAGCTTGACAGCTACTGTATAATTGTCAGGAGTGGATGGCTAACAAACAACTTCCAAGTGTATTATTTGTATTTCTGATATGGTGGATCTTTGTTGACTAAGGGCTGGGCCTTCAGCATTAATAAGCCATTTATCTCGTGAAAGTTGATACCTGCCCTAGGACACTGGTCTTAGGTTCTCAGTTCACCGTTATAGGAAAACTTGATCGGTGGGTACGTGTTCTCCTGTTACTATCGCAAAGACCTTGTGATACGTGTTGCTTTTCTCAAAGAAAATGTAACTGTGAATAAGCAAGAGTATGTATGTGTGCGTGTGCGTGCGTGCGTGCGTGTAAGTAAACTGAGGGACTTCATATTCGTTCTGTTCTCCGAAGTTTCCCAGTCATACACACATATCCCATTGTGTTCCTCACTCCCTCTACTTTTGGTCTCGCCTAGTCATGGATCACACTCCTCCTCCTCCTCCTCCTCCTCCTCCTCCTCCTCCTCCTCCTCCTCCTCCTCCTCCTCCTCCTCCTCCTCCTCCTCCTCCTCCTCCTCCTCCTCCTCCTCCTCCTCCTCCTCCTCCTCCTCCTCCTCCTCCTCCTCCTCCTCCTCCTCCTCCTCCTCACTGTCTTTTCTTACAAAATACCTCCCCCCGCCCCATTTGACTTCACCAACTCCCACATCTTCCCCCTCCTCCACCCCTTAGTGTTTTATTCTTTGGAATGCGTTTCACCCTCCTCCCCTCTCAACAGATTTAAAATTCCTCTTTCGTGTCTTGTTTTCTTGATTAATTCTTATCCTAGTTTTGGTATAAAAAAAAAATGCTGTTGCATAATGTAAAAAATGGAAAAATATTTTTTTATTATTGCTGTTGCATAATGTAAAAAAAAAAATAGAACATTGTGTGTGATATATGACAGATTTTTTTTTTAATTATAATAACTTCAGAAGACTTTCCTTCGCATAGCTAGTGATGAGGGTATTTTTAGAATATATTTATATCAGTCCCAATTGGGTTCTCACGGCAATACGCAAGCACTTAAAAATCTAATGTAATCTGTAGCCGAGATTAGGGAATTTAATGTTATTGTCGCAAACATTAAAATTGTCACTTAAAGAATATATATATATATATATATATATATATATATATATATATATTATATATATATATATATATATATATATATATATATATATATATATATATATATATTAGAACAATCAGTCAATTTAAAATATTACTTGAACTTGTAGAGAGAGAGAATTTTTATGAATAGAGCTTAATTGGTGCTTAGCTTCTTTTACGTAAACTATAAGGACATAAACATTAACACAGCCACTGAGGGGGGCAAGCCAGCCTCAACTTGGTGCCGGTCCCAAGCCCGGGTAGATGCGGAGGGTTGGTGGTCTGTTGGGTGATGAGGTATGGGACAGAAACAAATAGAGAAAACTGGCCAGAAACATCGACCCCACATAAAAGTGGGAAAAGATGTAGACGAAGAAGAAGAAGATAAGGACATAAACATTCAGACCGAAAAGTATGATTTATATTTGATCCCAACTTGTTATTGGTGAAATGCAATCATAAGTAACATAACCATCGACAACAACAAAGAATGGAGCAAAATATCCCGAGCATTTGAAAGAACATATTGGCTTCGTTTTCATATTTTTCGGTAATTTTTGTGAGTAATCTATCGAGAATTGTCCCAGGAACTAGTCTTCTTTTTCTGCCTTTGAACTGGACTTGATTTTTTTATTATTATTATTATTATTTTTTATGATTGTGACACCAGGACGGGCCAATAAAAATTATAAAATAAAACAGCCCTCATCGGGCCTGGGCACGAAGAATACATAAAGTAAAGAGAAACAGATGGAGAGTGTAATGACTTGTCAGATGTGAAGGGATAATAAAAGATGTGTGATGAATATCCAAGAATATTCGGTGTAGCTGTAGGCATAGTGATAAGAAGATTGCTGTTGTCATGACGTATATTGTCGATGTTCCATTTAATTTATCGAAGTAGATGATATACACAGGTAGATTTGCGGTGCTACTTTAGCTTGTTATCTACAAGTAAAAGATATCTGCACCGTAGATATTATAGCGGTAAACAGCACGTACATCGGCTAAAAATGCTAAATAGAGGTTAGGTTAGGTTACAGATCACAATATAAAGTGTAGATCGCATATTAAAGTAGATTCATGACACGTATATAAGCCAAAGTAGCACCAAATTTGCTTTATCTGTAAAAAAAAATCCCATTAGTATCCTATCTTAAGGGGAGTTTACACGGTCAAACGATTCATCGAACGCGGTTCGACAGACAAGTGTTTGAAGTGATGTTCGAACGTGTAAACGGGGTATATGGTTGTCGAACACGTTCGACAAACGTGTTCGACAACCATATACCCCGTTCACACTTTCGAACATCACTTTAAACACTTGTCTGTCGAACTGCGTTCGAGGAACCGTTTGACTGTGTAAACCCCCCTTTACCTGAAACTGCATTGTCTATACAAATCTGTCCGTCCTTACATGCGGTGCATAATCTTAAGCAAAGCAGATTAGGTGTCTTTTTAATACTATATTGTACAAACACTTTGTTGTACAGTCTCGAAGGTGTATTAGCACCAATGTTTACTTGTTGAACGGCAGTAATATATATCTTGCGCTGACAGAGAGCATAAATATCCTGTAGTTACTTAATATTCGTTTAATATATTATTCAATAAGAATTGTAAAATTTTCAGTCATATTAACTTAATTCCAGACTTCCATGGTTATTCTAGTTGATTAGAGATAAAATATTCTTTATCGAATGACTTTAGAATACACTTTTTAAGATTTAGCATAATACCAAGTAACAGGGGAATTGAACCCTCAAAGAAACACCAGAGATCATTTTTTCAACTTCCCAAAGTATACATTATTGGCGAAGCCAGTTATTTATTCATTAACATGTGAATACATAGTGTATGAAGTAATGAATTACTGTACATTTATCATCGACTGTGAAAACCCTTATCAACATCCACCTGTACAAACCGGTTTGAGGTCTTCATTTGCCATTCTCTGTAGGTCTAAAACATTTCTTGGTGCATTACTGATACGATTGAAGACCATTTATTCTCTTCGGCCAATTGTACGTGGTTTATTTTATTTTATTTTTATTTTTAATTTTTTTTAGAAGTTGTTTATTCAACATATTCAGTTTTTCAAAAAGATATCTGATAAAAATCACAAATGCTTTACCATCAACAGTGTTTTTTTTTTTCCTTGTATAATGGAATACTCACCGCTCACCGAAATGCCCAGATATAATTAATGATTAAAATATTAATTTGAAAGTATGTTAATGCAGGCTGCCGTAGGGATAACATTTTATATATAGACTGTACCTTGAGTCCAGTTTGTTTTTTAGTAATTTATATTTTATTTTGTAAAGAGATGTGGTAGAGAGAGAAAAAGTCAGTATGTTTGTAATTTTCATTGTCAGATTGCAGTGGGTGTGGTGCATAGTTGTTTTTAACAGCACGAATTTTCTTTATGGCAATTCCTGTTACTACCAGAGCACGTATGGATAGCTGAATTATATATATATATATATATATATATATATATATATATATATATATATATATATATATATATATATATATATAGTTTAAAAAAATTTAAGTAATCGAATATATATATATATATATATATATATATATATATATATATATATATATATATATATATATATATATATATATATATATATATATATATATATATATATATATGGGGGGGGGGTTATAGTGAACATATTTCTTACAATTTTGTATTTGCAATCAGCCCAAATATGGATTTGATGAAAAACCCGTACGTACATTTCTTTTAAATATTTCTTATTAATATTTTTATCGTCCAATCAGTGTGGTTAAAATTTTTTTACCCGACTTGAGGGACCCAGCTTCTGTTGGTTGGTGACTATCTTGTTGTTGTGACGATAATTAGGCCCTGGTATGTATGGCTATCGATTCAGAAGATAGTGAACGTCCCGCAAATGGCATCATACGACTGATAGTGAACGTCCCGCAAATGGCATCATACGACTGATGTTGTCTCGGTAAATGATTTTCAAATGGAAGAGACTTCATCATAACGATGGTGTATAAGCATCGTTGTATTCCCTCTGGCTGTAGAAAGTGAACTTGCCTGCCTCTGTGTGTGTGTGTGTGTGTGTCTTTCTCTCAGTGTGGCTCACTGCACTTTAGTTATGTGTTCAAATCACGCACCCCACCCCTCCTCCCCCTTTTCCCGCAATCCTTTCCCTCCGGCTCACAATCGCAAATCTCGCTAACCCATCCCTCCCATTCTGCCATGTGTGTACGTGTGTGTGTGTGTGTGTGTGTGTGTGTGTGTGTGTGTGTGTGTGTGTGTGTGTCTTTCCCCTCCCTCTTTTATATCTAGATATCACCATCCTCCCCTTTTATCTCTTGCTCCAACAACTGCCATTTCCCTCTCTAGCGACTATTATCGCCACTTTTTTGTCCTATTAAAGCCCCATACTCTTCCAACCATATCTTTTCTATATCTTCATCACTTCCTTCCTGTATCACCGGCTGCTTTTTCATCTTGGGCCAAGGCTTGCTGTGTGTGTGTGTGTGTGTGTGTGTGTGTGTGTGTGTGTGTGTGTGTGTGTGTGTGTGTGTGTGTTTGCCTTGCGCTTTGCTTATGCTTTATTACACTTACAATCTTTATTATTCATATTTGTTATTCTCTCACTGCGATTATTTCGACCAGTGTCTCGCCAACAAATTTTTATTACATCTCTAGCCCCATGCTGGTGTTAATATTCTCTCTCTCTCTCTCTCTCTCTCTCTCTCTCTCTCTCTCTCTCTCTCTCTCTCTCTCTCTCTCTCTCTCTCTCTCTCTCCTCTCTCTCTCTCTCTCTCTCTCTCTCTCTCTCTCAATATGTGTGTGTTGCAATTTACATGATTTATTTTGACGAATTAGAAGTTTTTGTTAAGATCAAAGCGGGAGATATGTACATAAATACTGTATACTTACTAAGTTCTTAAAAGAAGGAAGAAAATCCTTTTAAAGAGAGCGTCTTGTAATTGTCACCATGAAAAATTCCTACTTCGGAACTTGTGTCATTATCCATTTGTAAAGCCTTGTGCCGAAGTGAAGATAAAAAGACCGACTATAATTGGCACACACGTGATTTTGGCTAAGATGGCATACACGATGGATTCGGTTTTAAGTCACGAATCCCTTTTCTACTAAGGGCTAGGACGGTTGCCTTCTTGCGAAGGACTTGTTTTGGCAGATGTAATCGTTATCCTGAGTGTATGCCCTTACTAACGTCAGTCCGTGACGGGGCGCAACCCTCGACCTGCCACCTCAGAGTCGCAGACGCTACCATTTTGCCACGGAGACTACGCCATGATGGCATACACAGAGTTCTGAAATGGCTCCTTATGTTGTAGTGGGTCACTAGATTTAAAAAAAAAAAAAGAGTAAACTTTTTCCTCCTGTCTGTATATTTCCTATCCTATCCTTGAACATTCAACAAGTGTAATTGATATTGAAATGTTGAGTGGTATTATTTTATATGAAGTCTTTTTCTCTTTTAAGGGGGGTTTACACGGTCAAACGGTTCGTCGAACGCGGTTCGACAGACTTGTCTGTCGAACCGTGTTCGACGAACCGTTTGACCGTGTAAACCCCCCTTTATATGTAATTTTGTTAAAGACAAACCTTGTTATGCATCCTCAAAGTCTCCATTAACCTCAAACAAGTATTTTTCCTGGATAGGGCTGCCTTGCTATAGTCTATGGATCTATCATGAGGCTGGCAGTATTGAGCATTTTTGCTTAGCCTCATGAGAATGCCTTGGACTCATATTAATATGAGTGTCAGACAACTTAAACATCTGTAATTTTGTTTTTGTTCTTGGCTTCGAGAATGCAGGGGTTCACAGGGTTTGACAGATGACTTACACATGTCTTGTAGCATATGTTGGCGTTCTTTGAGAATTCTTATACAGTGATACTTGGCTGCTTCTCCTCGTATGTAATCCTCAGTCTAGTAGAA
>JAXCGZ010007639.1:110000-130000 GCA_037179515.1 Halocaridina rubra
ACATGAACTTTTTTCAATATGAGAAGTCTTCCTGTGAACTATTTTATTTTGTTACGTTTTATTTTTTGTAATGATGTGTTTCGCGAAGCACATGTAATAATGTGTTTATCATACAGCAGTTGATTTTATCGAGAGGGAATCACATAATTGCTTCTTAAACCCATTAGTCATACATTAACTTGTATTTGCAGAGACAATACCACATATTTGCAGTTTTTCACGTGTCCTAAAAACTTCATTTTATTGCATAATGATTCATTATATTTAAGCTCGCTTACTGAATAGCCCAAGTCCATTGAGAAGGAAAGAGAGTAATTTTGAAATGCGTTTTTTATATATACTTTTCTGGATTTGGGTTTGTTCTTAGTTTAATTAACCCAGAAACACCAGCTTTACTTTTGTATTTCGACTTTTATGAAGATCTTTATTCCAGTTCTTCAGAAGTTTAAATACTATAAATTTATGAAATTAATAAAGTCTATTTTTAGGTATATAGTAATTTTAGAGAACTGTAATTACCATGATGTAAATCAAAAGAGCTTCTCCCTTAAAAAAAAATAATGAATAATAATAATGATAAGATATATATGTATAAAAATTTATACATCTCCGACATCAGTTGAAGAGCTGTTTAATTATAATTTCGCACTCTTGAAAATAAACATTGACACACACACACACACACACACACACACACACACACACACACACACACACACACACACACCACACACACACACACACACACACACACACACACACACACACACACACACACACACACACACACATATATATAGCTGCATGCATTTTTACATATAACAAAGACACTAAAAAAACCAAGGTTGAAATATGAAAAAGTAATTTTAAGAGTGAATAAGATGAATAGTAAATACTCTGTGGACTATCAGATTAATGTATGGAATGGATTTTTGTTTGCCATTGGAACGTTCTTCTGTGTCCACCCCTAAATGGGGATTTTTTTTTAGTAACTTAAAACTTCGGAAAATGTCATCAGAGTAACGTGTCATATGCTACATCATCACAAAGCAATGGCTTCTTGGCAAAGGCAGCTGGAGATATGTGTTTTAGAACATAATACAGTATACGTGGAATGACTACAACAGTGTACGTGGAATGGCTACAATTATAATACAGTATACATGGAATGACCACAACAGTGTACGTGGAATGGCTACAATTATAATACAGTGTACGTGGAATGGATACAACAGTATACGTGGAATGGCTACAATTATAATACAGTATACGTGGAATGGATACAACAGTATACGTGGAATGGATACAATTATAATACAGTATACGTGGAATGACCACAACAGTATACGTGGAATGGCTACAATTATAATACAGTATACGTGGAATGGCTACAATTATAATACAGTATACGTGGAATGGCTACAATTATAATACAGTATACGTGGAATGACCACAACAGTATACGTGGAATGGCTACAATTATATTACAGTATACGTGGAAGGGATACAACAGTATACGTGGAATGGCTACAATTGTAGGTCAGAAGGAACGAAATGGAATGTCCGTTGTTAGTGAAGCAGTATAACAACCATAAGGATTATGTAATGTGACGTTGTGACAGAATTCTTCAAGACTTTATTTTCTCTCCACCAAATTTAAGATAATTTACCACCCTCTATTTACTAATTGTAGTTGGGCATCCGCTTTCGTTTTAGGCTATATGAAATTCTCCGTTTTACTGGAGACGAACCTCCTATTATCGCCCTTTACTGTTCTGTTCTCTAATATTTATTGTTTGTCCCATATTCTGAATCTTTTAATTTTTTTTATACTATGGACGTATTGTCTCAATTCCTTAAACACATACATTCAGTATATAACGCTAGGGTTATGAATTTCGACTTGATTTGCATATTAATGTTATATTGCTGCCAGGGGCAACGTTATTCGCTTTACGATTATTAATTAAATATAGTGGGTGCACCTTTGCGAGCAACCAAGGAAATTCACTCTTGAAATTTCATGAAATGTTCATAAGTTTTTAAATGGTTGTGTGTGTGTGTGTGTGTCAGAAAATGATGAAACGCTGACTCGGGCCCGTAAGGCAGTCGCGTCAGTGAGTTTGAAGGTCCTCCTCCCCCATCCACCCGTAAAGTTCCTGGTTCACTTTCACATTAGTTTGTGCGTTAGTTGGTGTCTTTGCCTCCTCAACCCTTGTAGGTAATTTGTGCTACGCATGCAGTTGAGTAAATTTCGGAGTACAGATAATAAGATATCGAATATTTTATTCTCTATTATTAATATTATTTAGTAGTTGAAAGTTATTTGGTATTTTATATATTGAGTAATTTACCGTTCACAGACTTATGGAATATGGGTTAGAGGAGTACTTTTGGCTCTAAAATTACTTCTCTGCTTGTTCACTACGTGTTCATAATCTTTTATGGAAATTTAGTTTTGTATTGTCATGTAAGTTTCAATGACATCCAGTTTTTTTTTACAGTGTTCTGTTTGATGTGATCATATACATACTGTTTGTGCACTTTTTTACTTCAACAATATATAAAATAAATTTTAGATGGCATAAATTGGCGGGAACATTCCACAGGTGGGCCAGGCCTCCGAGCAGCTGCTCTCTCTCTCTCTCTCTCTCTCTCTCTCTCTCTCTCTTGCCTTCGCTTGATTCCCTTCATCACCACGACGTGCGGATGCCACTTCTGCCGTAGGTGAACGGTTCCCCCTCCCCCCACGATCACTAACGCCATCTATTCTCGTTTATTTTCGCTAAATATCGGTTTCCTTTTACCCACTGTCCAGAGTTGCTTTGGTGAATTTTTGTGTTAACACATCAAGAAAAGTTTTGCCGTTATATGCTTTGGCGATATTGATGCATATGCATATACTTGACAACTACAGGGTGGTGAGTCACGTGGTACCACCTCTTCTCTTTTCTCTCACTGAGTGTGTGCGTTCTCCCTGAGTTCGCCATCCCTCGCCAATATCTCCTCCCCCCCTCACTGTCTCCCTTTTGCAACCTCCCTTCGTGGTTGCCAAGTGTCGACGCAACCCTAATATGGCGGCCGCTTTTCTGTGTTTACTGTACAAGATTAACTTTTCTTCGCGCATGCCAGGTAGTCCACTTGTTATCGCTCTCAAGTAAGTAACTTCAAGAGAGAGAGAGATGATCTAGTTATTGTAGAGAGACGAAAGCTAAAAATGATAGAACATGGCATGTTTGTTGTTCAGATTCCCTTTCCTCCGAGGAGTATGGTGTTAAAAGTCCTGTTCGTTGTACAGACTTTTAAGTCTCTCTCTCTCTCTCTCTCTCTCTCTCTCTCTCTCTCTCTCTCTCTCTCTCTCTCTCTCTCTCTCTCTCTCTCTCTCTCTCTCTCAAATGCATCTTAGCCTTCTCAGTTACTATATCAACGACACTTGAAGTGGTAATTCATGAGAAGTAGGCTATAAAAGAGTTTACATTATGTATCATACTCTTACTTCTGTCTTGTTCTTAAGCTGCTACTTTTATTTAAATTTTTTATTTGTGCCTGAGCCCGATGATGGCATTTTATTTGCCCGTCCCGAGGTTATATTCACAAGGACAAAAATTTCAACTCCATTTTGCTAGAGTAGATATAAGGCAGGGGGGAGGGGGTAGTGGCTTTCATCTTGTAGTAGCCCTTGTCAGCTCGACAATATTACCGTGTACGTCATGACGATTTAAGAGGTAAAAAATGGAACAGCCCCTGCTTGGGGAATATATATCCTCGCACACCTTATCGCATAGTTAAAAGAATAAAAAATAAGCCTCGAGGAGGGAGTTTCTAATATTGCACAACGACGTGTCTTCACGCTACCACAATGCATCAAAGTGAAAGCTTTTGTAGAATTGTGTCATCGAAGTAGCAGGTTGACAAAATGTGGATGCTGGGAGGGGGGGGGGATGAAGAGGATTATCACGTCTGTTTTACCCACATGGATTTTAAAGATTCCTTATACCTAGTTTTATTCATTTTATTTAAAGGAAGGGAGTGGGAACAAACCCTTGCACCTAGACAATCCTACATCAACACCGAATATTCTCGGATATTCGTTACCCATCTCTTACTAACCCTTCACATCTGACAAGTCACAACACTTGCCATCTCTGTTTCTTTTTACTTTTTGTTTTCTTCGTGCCCAGGCCTGATGAAGGCATATTTATTTATTTATTTTTTTGCCCGTCCTGGTGTCACAATCATAAAAAAAAATCATCTCAAATTTATGTGTAATCGGAAATGATATTTTGGTATCAATATTTCCTAGATACGCGTAGTTTACTACTACTACTACTACTACTACTACTACTACTACTTCTAATAATAATAATAATAATAATAATAATAATAATAATAATTAAAGTGTCCGTTGAAACCCTATATGGTAATAAGTATTGACGTTATGTATTTTTGGTATACTGTAGATAGGTATACCTTTTGGGGTTTTATTGGACGCAATCATTTGTAGTCCACCATAACTTGGTTTCCTATACTCAATAATTATAATAATAATAATAATAATAATAATAATAGTGATGATGACGATGATGAGATATTGTATGGCTCTTGCCTCCTAATTAGATAAGTTTAATGGAAGCGTTTCGTTTCTCTGTTTAATTAAGAAACGCATGTATAATACATATGAAAAGCTGAGAGGCGTCTGCGTGTGGGTGTGGGTGCAAGGTTTAGCTAATTAATTGATATATGAGTTATATTACTGGAATGAACAATTTGCGCAATCATTATTATTATATTATTATCATTATCATTATTATTTTATAATTATTATTTTTTTATTATTATTATTATTATTATTATTATTATTATTATTATTATTATTACTATTATATTCACAGTGTCGACTTTGTTACTGGAATACAAATTCACAATAGAGTAGATAAGTTTACTCGTATAGTATAATTTTTTTTCTTTTGCTGCAAGTATCTTCAAGATATCGCTGCATTAATTCGTGAAAAAACTCTCCCTTCCTCAGGAGGAGCTCTTTTTTCAACCGAATACAGTACATCGACATCTTGAAGATGATTTCGGTGAAAATCGAGAGCTTGATATTATATAATTAAGATATGTTCATTTACTCTACTTTGGGTTCTTTTCCATTTATTATTATTATTATTATAATTATTATTATTATTATTATTATTACTGACCGTACATGTACCTATGCAAATGGAAAACCCCCATAGGAAAAAAATTACTGTATCGATGCGTAACTCCGGAAGCTCACAGTTGCGCACAGTATGAACAAAGTTCAGATACACCAATGATTATTTACACATCCTTTCATCCATTGAAATTAAATAAGGGCTTGCGATTTCCCTAATCTACCCTAAGGGTGCAGCCCCTTCTCCCCATTGTTCAGATTTGCATCGATCCCCTGATAGGTGGGATTTATAAGTCACTCAGCTGCTGTATCTTACGGAACACAATAACCAGTTCGTGACAGCAAGAACTAACGTTTTAATATAAATGTATCTTTTTACTACTTTCATCTTCGTTATCCATTAAACATTAATTGAGTCAATTTTGGATTTTTTTTCTGGTTAATTACTCCGAGGTTTATGATTTAACGTATTTATTATTCATATTACATTACGCACTATCCATTATGAAATGCATAATTTGCATCTTTATAAGTCCTCATATGCATTCACATGTATTACTATAATTGAAGAAATTTTTGCATTCACATTTCACTGGACTATCAGAGACTTTTAGAGACTTAAGTATTTCCCATCCAATTTAATGTTGGAAATTATTTTACCATACGTTCATACATACACGTGCACTGTTCTGTGATGGTCATAATGATTGTGCTTTTGGGCTTAATTGCACATGTCGGGTATGTTTCGCCCCTTTCGATCTTCTCTAAGGTTTTTATCCACTTTATGAAATGTTCTTCATACTCAACAATGTTTGTTGTATGAAATGTTCTTACTCAACGTTTGTTATGAATTAAGATTAGATACTCATTTATTTAAAAAAGATTTTCTTCGCCCCTTTCGTTCTTCTCCAAGGGTTTTATGCACTTTATGAATGTTCTTCTTACTCACCATTTGTTATATGAAATGTTCTTACTCAACGTTCGTTGTGATTTAAGATTAGATACTCATTTATTTAAAAAAAGATGTTCTTCGCCCCTTTCGATCTTCTCTAAGGGTTTTATGCATTTTATGAAATATTCTTCTTACTCAATGTTTGTTGTATGAAATGTTCTTTCTCAACGTTTGTTATGATTTAAGATTAAATATTCATTTATTAAAAAAAAATTCACACCTTGTTTGTGATAGATTAAAATTAGTGTAAATTATCTTCTGTTAATTTCTTTCACTCGTCGTTTCTTTTAATTAAGAATTAGACTAACTCATGTACTAATTAAAGCATATTATAATTAGTCCTAATTCGAATCAGCATAGTGTTTATTTTATATTATTCAGCCAAACATTTATTGATATTTAAGGTTCGTTAAATGATTTCACAAGAATTTGTAAGAAATGTTTTTTAAGTTTGTTTAGGGAAACACGATTCATTTGACATAAGATGTATTTCTAAAGTGACATTTCCAACGCTGAGTAATTTCGTGCTCTTGCATATATTAAATTTGGGTGTGTGTTTTTTTTTTCATTAATAAACACACAAAGCTGCACACCTCATATGCTTATTATTGATGTTTGGGCTCCTTAGCCCGTTTCTCAACCGATTTTATTTTAGAAGTTGTACATTTTTTAACTTAAATAGGTCTGTCCAGGACAGTTCGATGTTAAGTCTTCCTTCAGTTACGGTTCTTTTTCTATGCCTACAGCAACACTGAATATTCTTGGATATTCATCACACATCTTTTATTATCCCTTCACATCTGACAAGTCATTATACTGTCCATCTCTGTTTCTCTTTATTTTATGTATTCTTCGTGCCCAGGCCCGATGAGCGCTGTTTTTTTTTTTTTTTTTTTGGCCCGTCCATGGTGTCACAATCATTAAAAAAAAAAATCTTGTTCGCGGATTTTTTGAACCGTCGCAACTGTGGCCCAAACTTAGCCTGAGCAGCATGTTAGACTAAGAAATATTTTTTTCGTTTTACTTATATGTTAATTTTATTAATGTTTTTAAATAGTTATGTAGGGGACGACGGTAGCCGAGTGGTTAGAATACCTGACTTGGGAGTTGACAGACGAACCAACCTTGGGGAGTTTTAGTGGCATATGTTTTAGAAGTGTGGAAAAAAAAACTGCCCCTTCGAACCTGGGCACGAAGAAAACATAAGGACATAGATGGAGAGTGTAGTGACTTGTCAGATGTGAAGGAGTAAAAGGAGATGTGTAACTAATATCCAAGAATATTCAGTGATGATGTAGGCATAGAAAAAGATAAATCATTAAAAGAAATACACATTTTCTCGTATAATTATACTTAGAGGACTAATCTTAATTATACCTCTGAGACTAATGGATAAATCGTATTTTATACTGTGCACAGCAGCTTTTGTGATTACGAAAATTATTATCCTCTCACGGTAATAGCTAAATGTCAAAGTTCAAAATTAGATAAGTATTTTGCAATTCTTCATCTGTGTTTCTGGTACAAAACAAGGTCTATATACTGTACATGAAACATAGTTGCTGATATTTTTTTTTTACTTTTGTTATTGTTATATTTTTTGTTACTTTTAAATTATTTTTTCTAAGTGTTCAAGATGTAGATACTTATGTTCTTGTTTTTATGAAGAACCTGTAATGAAGACTATTATTATTATTATTATTATTATTATTATTATTATTATTATTATTATTATTATTATTAGCAATATTATTATATTGCGTTAGATCTTTCCTTAAATGATTAGGCAATGGTTGTGATAAACTATCTTATGAGATAGTGATGATCATTCTCTCTCTCTCTCTCTCTCTCTCTCTCTCTCTCTCTCTCTCTCTATCTATCTATCTATCTATCTATCTATATCTGTCTATCTATTTATCTATCTATCTGTAGGTCAATATGTATCTATGTGTGCGTTTTGTATATATGTATTCAGGTTATTTTTTCGACAGATAACAAATTTCTAACGAAAAGAATCTTTACCTGAAAAATTAGCTTTTTGCAGTTGTTCTATCATAAATTATTTAGTTAACACATGTTATATTATTTTAACAATGATGTTATTCATGGTAAACATGTGCTTTTTCAAAGCTTCAAAACATCGATTGCGTTGGATGTAAATTGCAAAGGTATTTTTATTCATTTCTCCGTTGAGAGAGAGAGAGAGAGAGAGAGAGAGAGAGAGAGAGAGAGAGAGAGAGAGAGAGAGAGAGAGATTAATTTCTCCGTTGAGAGAGAGAGAGATTTATTAATTTCTCCGTTGAGAGAGAGAGAGAGAGAGAGAGAGAGAGAGAGAGAGAGAGAGAGAGAGAGAGAGAGAGAGCTGTAGTGGTGTATAGAGGGGGGCAGGTTTGTGTTGGTGGGGTGTTTTAGTGTTGGTAGCGTGTTCTTCAACAATGGTTGATGGTGGCTGTATGTGTCACGCTTGGGTTACTAAGGATTAAAGAGGGTTATTCACTATATCGGTACAATACCTCAAACCTACCATGGAAACCTCCTCATGCAAGGTTCTACAAAAGAGCCACGCATACCTTCCTTGCTATATAATATATATACTGATTCCTGTAGAAAAAATATGTCTCCTTGTTTGGAGGGCCTCTTGGCCGCTTGTTAAGTTCGAGTTTTATTGACACTTAGCTCAGTATGTATAACCAAAATCGCTAATTATATGATATATTAGCGATACTGTTTTTAATATATTATGTAATATTTTCTCGTATAGGTGATGTATTTTAATGAAGTGGTTCGCGCCCTTTCACGGACTGAGGTTAGTAAGGGCATACACTCAGGGTAACGATTACATTTGCCAAAACAAGTCCTTCGCAAGAAGGCAACCGTCCTAGCCCTTAGTAGAAAAGGGAGTTCGAGACGTAAAACCGAATCATCAATACTCGTATAGCCATCTTGGTACGTCATGTATGATGCTCTGAATCTCCGATATCAATAATGTCAATATTGCTGATTCCTGGATCAAGATTTAGAATTCTTAATGAATTTTAGGGAATAGGACTTTCATTTCGCCCTGCTGTATATGTTGGAACTGTTTTGGCATGTCAGCTATTTTTCCTTCTTTTTTTTTTTCCTTTTGTGGTTTCTGCAGTCTACTCCTGATCATAGATAGCATAGCTTTAGTTATATAAGTTCTACTGCTTTACCAGTAAAGGGGAGAGGCATTAATAATTTCTCTCGGACTTATTTCCCATTGGCTACATATTTTAAGGGGGGTTTACACGGTCAAACGGTTCGTCGAACGCGGTTCGACAGACAAGTGTTTGAAGTGATGTTCGAACGTGTGAACGGGGTATTTGGTTGTCGAACGTGTTCGACAACCAAATACCCCGTTCACACGTTCGAACATCACTTCAAACACTTGTCTGTCGAACCGCGTTCGACGAACCGTTTGACCGTGTAAACCCCCCTTTACGCTTTTCAGTGGCATATGAGTAGTGTGATCGTCGTTAGAAGAGATCGGTATGGAAAAAACTGTCATTTTCATCTTCTAAATTAATTATTTTTTTGTTTTTTAAAAGTTATTCCCCGTACACCGAAATTAGATTTGCCAACTACCTCCTTGAATTCTACATTTCTGTACTATAACAATATTAATTTAATATTGGCTTTGGCGAGCGATTGTGACGCAGCTCTGATGGGCATCTGCTGTTACCACGGGGCTGCATCTTACAGAGGTAGCCCTGTGGTAGGGGCAGTAGGAGGAGTTGGCAGTTGTGAAGCGAGACAGGTTGTGGAAGAGCCGGGAGGATGGGCTGTGGCACTCCAGCAGTGCCATCTAAACGGTCGCTAGCTCCCTCGTCATTGCCCATAGAGCAAAGTAATCCCCTTATTGTTTTCCTTTCTTGATGTCGGCTACCCCTCAATTAAAGGGGAAAACAGCCAATGTAGATAGATAGAAATATAGAATTTCATATTTTGGATCTCGGAATAAACTGGAACTCCTCTTGATTTTTTTTTTTTTTATCTGGAGGCAGAAGTGAAGATAATACCTTATATGGCTCAAGCGGTAGCGTCCGCGACTTTGAGGCGTCAGGTCGAGGGTTCGCGCCCCGCCACGGACTGAGGTTAGTAAGGGCATACACTCAGGGTAACGATTACATCTGCCAAAACAAGTCCTTCGCAAGAAGGCAACCGTCCTAGCCCTTAGTAGAAAAGGGAGTCCGTGACGTAAAACCGGAAGAACAACAACATTTCTGATGAACCTATTCTAGAGCCTATATCTTTTATACCCGAGTTTAAGATTATGAATAGTTAGGAATGATTATGGATTCTTTAAAGCAGCTACGCAATAGAATCAACCTTTTTTACCCCCTCGAAGTTACAGAAATCACTATTTCTTTTTTTAATACCGGGGTTCGTCTGGTGTTCTTGAGTAAGTTTGTCTGTTCGGCTTAGAAATTACTCATAAAAAAAGATGCGTTTTTTTTTTTTTTTTTTTTTTTTTTTTTTTTCTCCAAGAAACTGATCTGGAATGTAACGGAGCTTTTAACTTTGGCATTTATAGTGTTATTCTTCCTATAGAACTGGGAATTTTATAGGTGCCGCTGCCAAGTTTATATATATATATATATATATATATATATATATATATATATATATATATATATATATATATATATATATATATATATATATATATATACTGTTAGGGTTAATTTTTATTTTTGTGTTGCTATTGGGAAAGAAATATTCTTAAACATATTTACAAATATAGTGTACATCTAAAACGATGGGAAACTTACAATCAGAAGCGATAATTTTATAATGGTTGCAGTTTGACTGAAATCTAAATAGATAATATGTTTAAGTTAAAATTTCGCGATTGTTATTTGATGTTTGTTCTAATAATCTATACAGCTCTTTATTTTTTTTTTCATGGTTGTGACACCAGGACAGGCAAAAATAAAAATTTAAAAAAAATATTCCCTCATCAGGCCTGGTCACGAAGAAAACAAAGAGAAGTAGAGATGAGGAATGGTGTGACTTGTCAGATGTGAAGGGATAATAAGACATGTGTAACGAATATCCAAGAATATTCGGTGTTGATGTAGGCATAGAAAGAGAACCGTAACTGAAGGAAGACTTAATATCGAACTGTCCAGGACAGACTTATCTAAGTCCACAAGACCCTTCAGCTGTAGTATCAACGGGCGATAGTGCATTGGTTGGAACACTCTACTCAGGAAGTGACAGACCCGTGATCGAACCACCTCGGAGCGTTAGCGAAGGCATGCAACCTGAATCCCCCAGCTCCAACTTATGTTAACCTCCATAATGTGGATTGATACTGTCTTGTAAAACGGCAAATAACAAGCTTTAGTTGAGATTTATTTGCATACCACTGATTTTGTTTACAGCAAAATATGATGCATACAGTATGTACTCTTAATGTACCCAAGCAATACTCGTTTTTCCAGTAATTAGTTCTGCTCTCACAAGGTTCACTTTGCAAAGTAGGATTTCGTACACGTCATTGGCCTTGAGTTTGAAGTCCGGTAGTCATTTTGCTTAAGTGCTTCCCAAATTATAAAAAAAAAAAATTCTTGTTTTTACATTAATATAGATAATTATTTTTAAATATGCACATGGTACAAATATATGACAACGTGGTATAATTATTCTTTGAGGTAAAATGTTGACTTTGATGGTTTTAAAGGCAATATAAGTAATGATATTGCACTGCGAAGCTGAAGGTTACCTTTCAGGTATAGAGATTCTTAAAAAAGCTCTAAATTTCATGACAAAGTAAATATGATTTTTATACCGTGCAGAGGTCAGATGTTTCAGCAGAAAATGTTTAATTACATATTGGAAAATTCCTGTGCATATGTGTTCTCTTCTTAGCTCATAGGATATATTAAAAAAGACTGAAATCCAATCATTGGATATATTTTGACTATTTTTGTGTGTCTTTACGTGTTTCCAGTCGTATATATTTTTTTAAATCACAAAATAAAAATGTAACCTGGGCTAAGAACTCGATTCGAGCTAAGAAAAGATTTGGTGTAAATTGTGTTTATTTCTTATAATTATTTGTGCCTTTGGCCCGATTTCTTAAACAGTGTAAACCTAGGATACCATATCGTTAGTTAGCTAGACACTCACAAATGGATTTCATAACCGCATCTGACGCGTTTCTGTGCATGGCTAGGATCCCGTACATTTCTTAAACAATGTAAACCTAGGGTACCATATTGTTAGTTAGCTAGACACACACAAATGGATTTCATAAACGCATCTGACGCGGTTCTATGTATGGCTAGGTCCTAGCCATACACAGAACCGCGTCAGATGCGTTTATAAATTCCATTTGTGTGTGTCTAGCTAACTAACAGTATGGTATCCTAGGTTTACACTGTTTAAGAAATCGGGCCTTTATCAACTTCCCGTATAGCCGTTTGGCTGTCATGGAAGATTTGTTTGACTATCTCTTCGGAAAACAAGAACGAGGTTGAAGTTCACCCTCGTTCCAGCATATACTTGTCATTGGGGTGGGAGGGGGGGGGTTGATGGCGTAGCCAAACAATGTGGGAATAGATAGCAAGTTTGTCTTCAATTACAGTATGCTCACCAAGGCATCGTCTAGAAGCAAATGAAAAATTATTAGTTTTTCGTGTATGGCTTATAGTTAATGGTAGTAGATATGTAATCTCAGAACATTATTACTATTATTATTATTATTATTATTATTATTACTACTGTACTAATTTAGTAATGTTGGAGCAACTTATCATTATTATTGTTATTATTCTTATTATTATTATTATTATTTTTAATATTATTATTATTACTGTATTAAATTAGTAATGTTGGAGCAGCTTGTTATCATTATTATTGTTATTATTATTATTATTATTATTATTATATTATATATAATTTGGAATCTCAGAACATATAATAATTATAATAATAATTATTATTAGTTATTATTATTATTATTTAGTTGATTTTCTTTCCATAATTAATTTGGGTAAAGTGTCTCTCTCTCTCTCTCTCTCTCTCTCTCTCTCTCTCTCTCTCTCTCTCTCTCTCTCTCTCCTCTCTCTCTCTCTCTCTCTCTCTCTCTCTCTCTCTCTCTCTCTCTCTTAATAATTTGATTTACTCATCGTTTTTATTTTACATATTTGTATTTAGAAGGAGATAGAGTGAGAGATTGAGGGACCTTGAAAGAAAAGAGGACTTAAGATAAGAGACGGACAAATGAATCCCCGTCGACAATGGAAGCTGAAAAAACAATAAGACATAGGACAGCTTAACATCGTTATGTTAGGAGTTGCCTTCGGGGGAATACAGTACTTTTTGGGTCGGCGCCTCTCCCAACTTGGCGGTAGAAAGTGGCATTTGGTATTTCTGTGCGTAGCTAATTATATAGAGCCAAAATTGTAGTTCAAGAATATTGAAGCTGGCGAAAATTTCGGTTTATTAACGCTAATTATTGGTTCCGTTGCTCAACATATTATTAAGTATTTCATATAATTAAATAATTTTTTTAATATATATTGTAATAGTGATTTTCTGAATTTTGTTTTCATTTCCTTGATATAAATGTTTATCATGGAAAAGTGTCTCTTTGGCCCGATTTCTTAAGCAGTGTAAACCTAGGATACCATATTGTTAGTTAGCTAGACACACACAAATGGAATTCATAAACACATCTGACGCGGTTCTGTGTAGGGCTAGGATCCCGTACGGAATCCTAGCTATACACAGAACCGCGTCAGATGTGTTTATAAATTCCATTTGTGTGTGTCTAGCTAACTAACAATATGGTATCCTAGGTTTACACTGTTTAAGAAATCGGGCCTTTGAATCTCATTTGTGGATACTCAGCATTAAAAAAATATATTTTTATATATTTTTCTGTTCTATTTATATATTTTCTCTAAATAGGTATTATGTAATTTTTACAATGCTACTTCTTTTTCTTTACAATTTTCTTTGTGTCATATATTTTCGTCTTTCGTAATTTACAAGTGTTAATCTCTTTAGGCGTTACACTTTTTTTTATAGTAATATTATTATGACAAAAGACTGTATAGGTAATTCGGTGTTCTTCCAATATATGATATCATGAACATTCACATTCCAACACGTGCTCTACCAAGGTTTTTCCATTTAATTAGCAAAAGAGCTAGCTGTTAACATAAACACTTCAATTCGTTCTCTACACAGGTTTTTCCATTTAACTAGCAAAAGAGCAAGTTGTTTACATTAACATATCAACACGTGCCCTCCCAGGTTTTTCCATTTAACTAGCAAAAGAGCGAGTTGTTTACAGTAACAATCCAACACTTGCTCTACCGAGGTTTTTCAGTTTAATTTACCTAATGAAACAACAGCTAACCTAACCTGATGGAGAGAAGGTTAGATTAGGTTAGGTTAGGTTAAGTTTTTGAACGATATTAGTTTATCGTTAATTTTCTTTTAATTTTGACCTTATATTTCTAAATAAATTAATTTTAATTATTTTATTACTTTTTAATATTTTGGCCAAATACAACGGTAGATCATAGATTGTCTTAAGAGCACATGTTTAGTTAATTCTTAGGTTGTGCCTATATACGCATTCTGAACGGTGGATATTATTTACCGTCACTTAGTAGCAAGTCTTCCTTTTTGGCACTCTTGGCATCATGTTTGGCATTATGCTCTATAGATAAAGCAACCGGTTACTTACCCCCACACTTGCGTTATTTGTCTAGAGTATATACAGTATTTACTTATATATTTAGTATATATCTAGTGATGTGTATATTTAGTGTAAATCTAGCGTATGCGTTTATCGGCGTATTCATGTGTGATATATCAAAATTCATATCCACAGTATTTATGTATTTTTGTACATATGTTTATGTATTATATCTAGTGAATGATTGCATTAAACTACTCCAGCTCTACTTTCCACTAGGACAGAAATTTCATCCATAAGTAAAATAAATTATGAATATATAGCAGATGTAACTAAAAATGGACCGTAACATTAACGTGTTAAAATTGTTGACACTTATACTAATATGTTATCACTCATGAATTTAATAACTCATATGTTTGGACTTGAAAGTGCTTATGTTAGACTGTTATGATTATGCTATCTGCTGACATGTTCTATCTGCATATGGCCACCATGTAATGAAATTCACATACAGATCATCGTAAAAGGCAATTACTAACACATTGGTGTAATGAAATATAAACACGGACAAATGTAGACACGTTTGGGAGCATTCGGCCGCTTTCACACCAAAGTGGCACGTCGCACGTGGCACCCCATTTGAAAACGAACATCCGGAAATATATGAAAGGTTTCACACAAGTGGCGTGGCACATGGGACGTGTCACGCCACTTCTGTGTGAAAGGTTTCATATATTTCCGAATATTCGTTTTCAACTGGTGTGCCACGTGGCATGCCACGTGCGACGTGACACTTTGATGTGAAAACGGCGTTAGCTTTGAAATTAAATAGTCTTTTTTTTTTTATAAATATAAACTATCTTCTACATTACATAATTAAAGCTCTTCGTCATATACCGTAAGCGTCATTGGACAGTTTGGGATATCAGCCTTTAATTTTTACTTTGGTACGAAGATTTTCTATAGCTGACGAGTTTTTCGGAATCTGTTATAACTATTATTGTCGAAAAAGAGGTAAGTTACAGTTGTCTTTGTCTCTGCGTCTTTCTGAAACCATTATTGGGTTTTCACTAAGCTTTGTTCTAAAGAACTGTAAATGTTCTTGCAAAGAACTGTTGCCAGTCGAGTTTTGCGTTTGTTTACAAACCATTTTCTTAACAACCATCTTTCCACTATGTCACTGTACTCGAAGATGATATATTCTTAGAAGTAATTCCTTATACAGTACTTTTCATTTGCCTCTCATTACTTTACAGTCTGTAACTTGCAAAACTTTTTGCGTATGTGCGTAAATGAGCGAGCAAATGGGACTTATTCTCGTGAACGCACGAGGGAGTTACAGCAATTAGTAAAGGGCGGTTTACACGGTCAAACGGTTCGTCTACCGCGGTTCTACCAACAAGTGTTTGAAGTGATGTTCGAACGTGTGAACGGGGTATTTACACGTTCGACAAACGTGTTTAACAATCAAATACCCCGTTCACACGTTCGAACATCACTTCAAACACTTGTCTGGTTGTCGAACACGTTTGTTCGACAACCAAAAAACCCCGTTCACACGTTCGAACATCACTTCAAACACTTGTCTGTTGAACCGCGTTCGACGAACCGTTTGACCGTGTAAACCCCCCTTAATGAATACGCTTCGAGTAGTGGCATCTCGAATTATATGAGCGCGGTTAAGGTTTGTGGTTTATAGTACGAAGTGCATACTGACATGATTCTTATTGCGTATGCCGTTACGCTTTCTCTTGGCGTTATGGTGCGGAAATTCCATCATGTTTTGAGTTTTATATACCTCCGTACGAACATTCTCATCGCTGCTGTGTGTGTGTGTGTGTGTGTGTGTGTGTGTGTTTTCTGTACTTCATTCTCTTTTCTTCATCAAGTATTAAAGCAAACTGGATGAGAGAATACGGTGAGTGGTAATTTCACACTTGGCTAACTATAACAGTCGGTGATATGAGATTAAATTATGCGATATATAATCGGTGATGTTCGAGATTGATAGCAATGAAGAATTAATTGATTTTTATTACTTGTAAAACTTTGGTTTTTACCATATTTTTTTGCCATTTTACTGTATTTTGATTTGATAATTGATTAATGACGTTTCTTTTATTACTTACAGGTAAGTGTGTCCTCTGGTCACCTGGCAGGTTAGCGTAAGTTATACCGTTCACTTTTTTCCGGGAAATGTAAGAAAATTAATGACAGCATTTAGTAATTCAGTTAATATGATCAAACTAGAGGATGAATGTGTTCATAGAGGAAAATCACTCAGAGATATTGCAGCAATCTTTAAATGTAATACAGAGATATTGCAGCAATCTTTAAATGTAATACAGATATATTGCAGCAATCTTTAAATGTAATACAGAGATATTGCAGCAATCTTTAAATGTAATACAGAGATATTGCAGCAATCTTTAAATGTAATATAGAGATATTGCAGCAATCTTTATATGTAATACAGAGATATTGCAGCAATCTTTAAATGTAATACAGATAAATTGCAGCAATCTTTATATGTAATATAGAGATATTGCAGCAATCTTTAAATGTAATACAGATAAATTGCAGCAATCTTTAAATGTAATACAGATAAATTGCAGCAATCTTTATATGTAATACAGAGATATTGCAGCAATCTTTAAATGTAATACATATATATTGCAGCAATCTTTAAATGTAATACAGAAATATTGAAGCAATCTTTAAATGTAATACAGAAATATTGAAGCAATCTTTAAATGTAATATAGAGATATTGCTGCAATCTTTAATTGTAATATAGAGATATTGCTGCAATCTTTAATTGTAATAGAGAGATATTGCAGCAATCTTTAAATGTAATACAGAGATATTGCAGCAATCTTTAAATGTAATACAGAGATATTGCAGCAATCTTTAAATGTAATACAGAGATATTGCAGCAATCTTTAAATGTAATACAGAGATATTGCAGCAATATTTAAATGTAATTTTGCTTGTTTCTCTTCAGTCACGCTTTGTCTCCTTCTTCTAGACTTTTTTTCCCCGATTGAAGGGGAAACTCGAGACTTTTTCTTATCCTTTAGTTGTCCTTAATCAACATTGTCATCACTGAGGAAATCCCACTCGACCACATTTGCAAATAACTGACCCACGATACGGAAATCTCAAATGAATCCCTTTGACGTCTAACTTTTGCAAGGCATTTTATATTAAATATTGCGTTGAACAATATATATTTGGTGTTCAATATTTTAGAAACAATAAACTATAAAATAAGTGGTGGGCACCATTTAAAAGTGAGTTTCTTTGATGATTTTGTTTGTTTGTTTATATTAGGTAAATGTAGTATTCATGTTTGTGTAGTCTCCGTAGCAGAATGGTAGCATCTACGACTCTGAGGCGGCAGGTCCAGGGTTCGCGCCCCGCCACGGACTGAGGTTAGTAAGGGCATACACTCAGGGTAACGATTACATCTGCCAAAACAAGTCCTTCATAAGAAGGCAACCGTCCTAGCCCTTAGTAGAAAAGGGAGTTCGTGACGTAAAACCGAATCCATCGTAGTATTCATGTTTGTGTGTATACTGTATATACAATGATACCATATTTACATTCTCTCATTTTTGGAGTTATGAAATACATTGAGTTTGTGCAGCTCATGCTTTGTCAACCATATACTTGAATAATTATATATATTTTCTTTTATTTCCTCCTATTAAATGAATAAGAATTTGAAGTCATTTTGTTTACACAAATATATTGCCCAAATATATTGTTTGTTTGTTTGTTAAAGAATTTGCATATGTGCAGACATTCTTCCAATTAGGTTATACATTGCCGATCTTGTCTTGCAAGATTATAGTTTTTTGAGATGTTAATGTAGATTATATTGTTTGTTGACTATTAGTTTAAGAGACTGATGCATATAGCAGTTCAGAATGATAATGAAATACCTTTTGTTTATTTGTTTTTTTCGTGACTTGTGTTCTCTGTATTCAAAATGAAGAGACCCTACGTGATTTTGTAACGATGCTTGTGGTGAGTTATAGAAATTGATTCCATTCTTAAGTGTTTGTGTCTCTAGGTACATTTTGTGTATCAGCCCCCATTTGGAGGTGGGAACCCATAGATTGAAGTCGGGGGAATTGAGGCTGCAAAGCCGTCCTATCACCCCGCCATGGGCTCGAGCGTGGGTCCATCACCTCCCAAGTAAAGTACTCTTTCATGTTAGAGTTTCATTAGGATATTTAATCCTATTAGACGGTACTGAATCCAATCTTAATCAGAGCTGTGAGGAAGAACCTTGCTGCTTCCCTCACTGAGATACGCATGTGGCCTGCGCACACTTCAGACACAGAGGCCCAGCTATTGCGTATTTAATGTTGTTGCATTTGTGTCGTTCAACTTTTTGTAACTTAACATTATTATTGTGCAATGCTGCGGATAGATGCAAGGAATAATATTAGAATTGTTACATTTATATTGCAGCACGCTGCTTTGGGAATCTTTTGGACGAACTTTTATTGAAGGAGGAAAGCTAAACTAGAGAATGTTGTGCTTTTTTCTATAACCTGTGTTGAAACGTACCATATACCACTGAATTGCTAATACTAATAGATACATTTCTCACCTCTTCTTTATCTGAAACATTTCTCCATGCTTATATTGAATAGCCGTTTCTTACTAGCCACTTTTAGGATGGATTTTTTTTTTTCAAAAACTTTATTGTCATATGTCTTCCGTGACACCAACCATCCCACATATGTCTGGCCTTTTGGGACCGACATCGAGTCGAGCTGATTTTGGTCTCCAGAGGCTCGAAATGCCTGTTGTGTTTATATATATATATATATATATATATATATATATATATATTACTCGAGTATATATTTCTCATATTACATTGGTAGACCGGTCTGTCGGTTTGACGATCTATACTTTTAATTGTTATTCGGTTGCGTTTTTTGAGCAACAGTTTTCAACTAGTGGCTCTCTAGGTTTTTCCTGATCACTTGATTTGGTCCAAGACTCGTTTCATGTATTCGGAATTGTCCTCAAGAGAAGGGTTCCCTTTTCCGGGTGCTTAGGAGGGAGGTTCCTCTCCCCCCGATGATGTGTCCTAGGTTCGACTCGATGCCAGGCAAAAACACTTTTCAAGTTTTAATTTTTGTGTTTATTTGTGTATTGTTGATGCCCATGTTAGAGGGATTTGAA
>JAXCGZ010007639.1:135000-142500 GCA_037179515.1 Halocaridina rubra
GATTTTGCAGTAGCTGCAATCTGTGTCTTGGCAGTGAAATAAAGAACTTGAATAGGTTCTCATCATGATCTTGCACAATTTTGGAATTTTGCCAATAGAGTGCAATGATAGAATGAGATGAAGATTTTGGTTGGAAATTCCAAGTGTATATTGACTTCCCCAAATTCCCTGACTCGGAATTTTATTTATTTCCATCGTTTTGATGTTACCTCCCTAAATAAATACCCTATAAGCGGTAAGAGGACATTGAACTTGCATACTCTATTCTCACCTATTCTTTGTCCCGCGAGGCAAGAATCCTACTCTCGAAAGAAAATAACTGTCCAGCCCCTTGTCTCTTTTAGTTGCCTGTTACGATACGCCGTGATGGTAATTTTTATTTCACTCGTCATATATTCATAAACTTTTTTTCCTCTTAAGCAGAGGTAGCTTCAGAGAGGAAAAATAAATAGGACCATCCATCACTGTTTGCCATCAATCAATTATTACACTATATTTGATTATTAATTACTTGCTATGTTCCGGTTGTTCCGGTTTTACGTCACGGACTCCCTTATCAACCAAGGGCTAGGACGGTTGCCTTCTTGAGAAGGACTTGTTTTGGCAGATGTAATCCTTACGCTGAGTGCATGCCTTTGCTAACCTCAGACCGTGCTATGATATTTAAAATTAATTACAAATTCTATTAATATTGTATTTATACATAACCAAATAGATTGCAATGTTTATAAACTGCAATATCACTGGGAGTGTCCATGTGCAAATGTCCCCATGTACAGTTATCTGAATAAATAAATAAATAAAAAATAATCACTGTCACCAGCATCCTATTAACTGATGAATGTTAGTTAAGCAAACCTGTATTACAGCTTTTATAAACATGAGCCTCTTTGTGCAAATATTTTTTTTCCCAGTATATCGCTCCGACCACGTACATATTGTATCACACGCATCATAGAAACCATATGATTCATCCCATTTAATATTAGAACTACATTGTTCTCTCAGTATTTTGGTTGTCTAACTCTTCCTATTTCCTGAATATATATACCATCGTGCTGGTCTCTATCTCAGTCTTGTTTTATATAACAAGCCTCGTCAAGTGTGTGTGTGTGTGTGTGTGTGTGAGAGAGAGAGAGAGAGAGAGAGAGAGAGAGAGAGAGAGAGAGAGAGAGAGAGAATGCTACTCGTTTAGTGTTTAACGCTTTACATCAAGCGTTTAATATACAGCATATACTTGTGCTCTTTCTGTCTATGAATGCCTTGCGTCTGTGGCGATTGACATTTTAGGAAACGAGAAACGTAAGGAGGGGGGGGGAGAAGCTGGGAGTTGAAAGAGTAATAGGTAGGGAAGGGGGTGAGCCTGAGGGGGTCGATGCTTGTGGGGGGGGGGGGTTTGAAAATGAGTTGTAGGTAAGAGTAGCGGTACGTATGGCGTCAGCCGTGCAACAGGTGTTGTTTGGGGGGGGGGATTGCAGATGATGATCCGCTGCTTTGCAAGCTGAGGTTTGGAGCTGGAAATTACTCAACGACCATTAAACAGTAGCTTTAAGCTAGATGGAGTGGGGGTGTATGCTTTGTGAAGGGTGTCGTTCAAGGGAGTACTTGACGGTAAATACAAAACTTTTGTGAGCTTCAGATTTAATTAATACATGCGTTTTACACTCACTCACTCACAAACATACACACGCACAAATATATATATATATATATATATATATATATATATATATATATATATATATATATATATATATATATATATATATATATATATATATATATGTGTGTGTGTGTGTGTGTGTGTGTGTGTGTGTGTGTGTGTGTGCGCACACTTATATATTTATTTATTTATCTATTCCTGAGTTGTATTCTGGATTTGCTTTTAATAATGTAATATTAGGCATCTGTATGCAAAAGAAACATATTATACTATGAAGTTATTTATACTTGTTATTTTTTCTTAATCATCATCTGTTCCCTCTTTCGGACCCTTGTGTATCCCGAAAGGCATCTCGTTATGATGCATCACTCACATGATCCTTCGACAGTGTTTTTTCTACGTATAAACCCCTCCCCCCTTCTCCATCACACACCCTTTAGCGTTTTATCAAATCCAATTCCTTCCTCTTTTGTCCAGCGCATGGCTTCTCCCCAGCGCTTTTTAGACGGTTAAAATTTGCCATAAGGAAGCTTACTTACATAATTGCAATGATGCAATCCATTTAAGGGAAAAAAATATAAAAATTGGGGTGTGTTGTGTGGCGTGTTTTTATCACTTCTGGGTGTTGGCATTTATCTGGGAACGTTCAGTAGCTGTTGAGGGGGCCAGTAGCCTTTTGCAAAATGATCTACTAAATTTTAGGATTCTGAAGATTTAATGAGACAGACCTCTTAGATACTTACTCCTAATTTATTTTTTATCACAGATTTATTTTGAGTTCTAAAAGCTAGTTATTGATAATAGAATTAGAAAGTTCTCAGATTATTGTCTGTTTTGTAGTTTTATGTGAGAATGGGTTAAGTCACTCATGGACACGGTTAATGTTTTTTCGTCATTCGTCTTTATTTGACTTGATGTGGTTATGTGAAATTATGGACTTTTTGCATTTTTTTTTTAAAGTCCCCCTTCCAGTTAACAGGTGTTTTGTACTGAGGCATCTCAGTGCCATATTTTATTAAATGTGACTCAATTTGTTTTCTCTCCTGTAGGCACTTCGATTTTTCTTAGACCACGGGTAATACTTACAAGTATGATTAAATATAATTAAATCTTGATCATTTTGGCGTCTCTGTAGCTACTCAGATCTCCTGATAAATCAGAAAGTTTTGCTTCTCTGCTAAACCTGCAACAGTTTTGTGAGTTCGTGAAGACATGGCAAATATTCTTACTGATATCTGTTTGGAAGATGAAAGATATTTTACAGGAAGAAAAAATATGTTGAGTGGAATATCAACGCAAAAGTTATTATAAATATTTATTCGTGTTTGTTTTTAGTAGTCACCGTAGCTCAAGCGGTAGCGTCCGCGACTCTGAGGCGTCAGGTCGAGGGTTCGCGCCCCGTCACGGTCTGAGGTTAGCAAGGCCATGCACTCAGGGTAAGGATTTCATCTGCCAAAGCAAGGTCTTTGCAAGAAGGCAACCGTCCCAGCCCTTGGTAGAAAAGGGAGTCCGTGGTGTAAAACCTTAACATTCGTGTTTGTGTTTATCAGGGAGACTTTGGAAGAAACTCCCTTCGTATATAATTTTTAACATCTTAGCGAAAATCCTCTTATGAGAAGAAGAATAAGAAGAGTTGTTTTCAAAGGGAGGAAAAAAGATTTGTATTCATTATTTTACAAAATTATCAAGTTAGCTTACGAAACAAGGAAAATTTGTCCTTCTTTAAGGGAAGTGTTATACTCCATTTTCCTGTATTGCATATCATGGCTGTTGCTTGATTTTACTTCCATTTCTTGAAAAAATACATTCAGGAAAATTTTTTGGACAGAAAATACTATTATAGTCTAAAGTGTGATTGATCAGGTCTCGCAATTCCAGGTTTTACCAGCATTACTTTTTATTGTTGTCAAGGTGGGCCTTTTTTCATGTAATGAACAACTGTAGAGTTTTAGTTTTTCTCAATAAATGTTGCTTCCTGTCCATATAATAATAATAATAATAGTGATAATAATAATAATAATAATAATAATAATAATAATAATAATAATAATAATACAACCAATATATTAATAGTTTCATTTTCTTCTGTCCACGTTTATACGTAGATGAAACCATTACTGATAAACATCACTTAATAAAAGATGTTATGTATGCACCAGTTTAAATAGTTATATATATTGCTGCAATTTCTGCAATAGTACAATTATTATACAACCCCAGCTAAATGACAAGCAAATCTAATGCTAATATTATATTGACCCAAGCTCGCAAATAAACACTAGCAAGCATTTATGCAGAAAAAAATAACAACAGAAATTATTGTAATATGACAAGGACCTTCTTTACCTCTTGAGATAAAGTCTATAGTTGTGTTTATCAAATGGTCACTCGCATCTTTGGTACATTATCAGAGTTGATTTTCCAGTCGTGGAGCACTGGGTGGATGTATACCCAAATTATGATAATTATGCCAAAATGCTTACTAATGTTCTTTGGCAGGATATGCTACTTAGGCATTTAATATAGGGCGCGCGGAGTACACTCAACCAACCCTGCTGCGTCACGTGGGCCACGCAAAAACTGGTTTGGCTTTTTGACCCCCCATCGTTGCTGTTTCCCTCCCTTCCCCTCGTCCTCCCTCCGTCTCCTGACACTCTCTAGCGACGGCAATCACCTGTTGATATCAAAAGGGCAAGTGTAGATATATAAGATAAACTTGGTTTCTCAGCTTCCTCCAACTTACCTGGATGTTCGTTCGTTCCGGAAGTAACGCTCGCCATGCACGCTTTTCTTCTTGTTTTTCATGTCCATTTTTCTTTTTTATCTTTTCTTGTGATTGCGTGCGTGCGCGCGTGAACGCTTCCTACAGTAAAAGTAAAGAGTGAAAGTGGTATTTCTCCCCTGACTTCATTCAGAAAATTATTTTTACTGGTCTTCAGAATTTCCCAATTATTTAATAAGCACCAAAAATTTAATGATGTATTATTATTATTATTATTATTATTATTATTATTATTATTATTATTACTACTGACCACAATTACATAGTTTATTCTGATACTTGGTTGAGTCAGTGATTCAAAAAGGGTTTTCAGAACAACCCCAGTAATTATTTCTGATTCATACAACCACTGACCTTCCTGGAACTTTCATAATTTCCCTAATATTTCTGTTTAATTGATAATGACAGTATACATGTGTTCACGTAGGTTTTTATATTAACTAGCAAGAGTACTACTTGTTAGTCCCCGTCTCATGGTTGTAGAAATCGTGTGTGTCTGTGTGTGTGTAATTATTTTCTAATATCATTCTCTGTATGATTGATTATGACTTTAGTTATGTACTATCTATATCTTAACAGTACATATATGTGTGTTTATGTCATTCTCTTTCTATGTATATGGCTGTGCGATATGTTTGTTTGCGTGTATTCATGTTTATGCTCTTCTGTTTGTTTCGTGTATGTTATGTTGTTGGAATGCTTTCGCATACGTGTATATATATATATATATATATATATATATATATATATATATATATATATATATATATATATATATATATATATATATATGCGCACACAGACATACACACATTCATACATACACAGTATCTATCATTGCAGTATATGTGTATGAATGTATTTGTATGTATGCGTATCTGTGTTTACGCCTTCCTTACTGGTGGTCTTCATGTTTGTAATATCTTTGGGACGCTCTGAAAAATTGATCATAATTTCGAAATGACAGAAAATGTCGCTCATGGGTGTTATTTGCTTTGTTAGACTAGACACCCAATTAAGATTGAATCAGCCTTAATTGGATCATATCGCCTTCTCAAAAGACAATTCAATGTTAAAAAGCCCTTTCAGAGGCTGATTACTCGATTTTTTTTTTAATAATAGTTGGGTAATATTGCCTTCATGCAGTCAAATATGCACTTCTGTTAAAATGTTTTGCAAATATTGAATTAATGATATTGTTTGGAAATACGCTGAGAGGTGGTCAGCTAGTAATATGCCTGACAAAAAGGAGAGGAAAATATATCAGTGAAATTTTCCTCTTTTGAATTTGCAAATGAGTTGTCGATAGTGCTTTTGACATGCGATTGGTTCACTATCATAACATGTCCTTTTTAATTGAAAGTGAAGCACTAGAGGTGCTCTTTCATTACACTTTTTTCATTATTTTAAATTTTCAAAGTCATATTGTATTTTAGGACAGACCTATTCCTATAGTGTTTAGGATGCCACAATCTTCCTCGGCCGTGTCCTGCATAGCTATTTCCCTTCAGGATATAAATAATGGAATATTAGTACAAGCAAATTAAAATCGTAAAAATGTACAAGAATATTAGAACACACACACACACACACACGCACACACACACACACACACACACACACACACACACACACACACACACATATATATATATTAGTAAGGGCATACACTCAGGGTAACGACTACAGCTGCCAAAACAAGTCCTTCGCAAGAAGGCAACCGTCCAAGTTCGTGACATAAAATAGAATCCAATCCATATATATATATATATATATATATATATATATATATATATATATATATATATATATATATATATATATATATATATATATATATATATATATATATATATATATATATATATATATATAACATTTTTGCTCATGGTCGGGATGAGATTATGAAATGTACCAAGTGTACCACCCTACCATTCAAATGATGTGTTCCAGATTCGAATTTTTGCCGGGGCAAAAATGTTTTATATTTTTAAATATTATATATATATATATATATATATATATATATATATATATATATATATATATATATATATATATATATATATATATATATATATATATATGTGTGTGTGTGTGTGTGTGTGTGTGTGGATAGCTAGGTATGCGGATGGAAACGTATCTTTTTTCTTAACATTTTAATATAATCATATAAGAGGTAAATAACATCTGGTTATTGTTATGGTTATCTGTGCACATATTATGAATTGAAGTATTAGCTAGCTTTAAAATGTCTAGTATCTTCTAGATTGTTTAAGAATTTTTTTTAGAGACTCATTACATTATCATTAAAATGTGTCTGCCGTACTCATCGGATGTTATACCGATATTTTGTTCAATATTTGTGAAAGCTCCTTAGAAAACATATGCATAATCATGATAAACTGAAGGAAATTAAGCCGACCACGAAGCAAAATAATTGATTTATAATGATGATGATGCTGCTGCTTAAGAAACACCCATGAAAGAAACTTTATGAAAATTAATGGTATCTTAATGTACCCTCATGACTATTGTCAAACTTACGTATAATTTGATTGAGTTTTGTTTGATGAATTATCAAATACATTCTGGTTTTAAAGGGCGGTTTACACGGTCAAACTGTTCGTCGAACGCGGTTCGACAGACAAGAGTTTGAAATGATGTTCTAACGTGTGAACGGGGTATTTGGTTGTCGAACACGAACGTGTTCGACAACCAAATACTCCGTTCACACGTTTGAACATCACTTCAAACACTTGTCTGTCGAACCGCGTTCGACGAACCGTTTGACCGTGTAAACCCCTCTTTAAAGTAATGTAAACTGACTTGTAAACCAGAATTGGCTGCCGTCTGTGTTTAACCATATTGCAAATGGTGTTTGGTGTAGTCACCGTGGCTCAAGCGGTAGCGTGCGCGACTTTGACGCGTCTGGTCGAGGGTTCGCGCCCCATCACGGTCTGAGGTTAGCAAGGGCATGCACTGAGGGTAACGATTACGTCTGCCAAAACAAGTCCTTCGCAAGAAGGCAACCGTCCTAGCCCTTGGTAGAAAA
>JAXCGZ010007639.1:147500-152535 GCA_037179515.1 Halocaridina rubra
AGGTCCTTCTTTACGTAAAACGTGACCAGCCAATCGTGGCAAAAATTATCACTCAATTTAAGCACTCCCTGAGCTCTCTCTCTCTCTCTCTCTCTCTCTCTCTCTCTCTCTCTCTCTCTCTCTCTCTCTCTCTCTCTCTCTCTCTCTCTCTCTCTCTCTCTCTCTCTCTCTCTCTCTCTCTCTCATGCACATTTTCTGTATCTTTATTTTGTTATTAACGAATTTTCTTCGTACATTAAATTCCGTTAGCAGTCAGTCGCTGTTGAAAATTTCCTACTTTTTTAATTCAAACTTTCTATTTATTTTGACTGGACATATTTTGTTTTTACATAAACATGAGTGTTTTTATTTGCTGGTTCGCATTATTTATTTATGTATTCATTATTTCATTCATTCATTCATTATATTATTGATTTTTTTCAGTTCATCTATATTAATTATTTTTTATGTATGTAACTGATATATAACTTTACTTGACTGCAGTATGAATTTAGAAATATTGTATATTTTTTTTTATAATAATAATACAAATTCATGAGCTGTGAAGGATCTACATTTGATAAATAGTAGTACGGCTGTCTGGGTCCTAGGCAGATGATTGTTACCCACTTGTCACTGTGGATGACCCTAGCAGTGTGGTGGGGATGAATTATGGAAACCCTCTATTTCCCAGGAACCAAGATGGGTGACTTGGCTTTCCGAAGGATGGACGTATGCTTTTACTCGGCCAAACCCTTACAAAGGGAATTACGGTCATTGCTTAGGTACTTATGGTGCACTCCCTTGTTGGAATGGTGTACATGCTGTTGTTCGTGCCATTTTCCAGTTATACTGTGTGTATGCTGTTTCTTCCCATTTTTCTAAAAATCATTTGAGTCCTTAATTGTTTCCTCTTAAAGGTAGTCTCCGTGGCAAAATGGTAGCGTCTGCGACTCTGAGGCGGCAGGTCGAGGGTTCGCGCCCCGTCACGGACTGAGGTTAGTAAGGGCATGCACTCAGGGTAATGATTACATCTGCCAAAACAAGTCCTTCGTAAGAAGGCAACCGTCCTAGCCCTTAGTAGAAAAGGGAGTCCGTGACGTAAAACCGAATCCATCCCTAGTAACAAGAGAAACCAAATTCTACCCTCATGTACCCACCATGTTTTACGAGGGTCAATTAAAGGGTATGTAGATAGGCCTGTTCTACTTAACTGATGGCAAATTTGTCCATTTTTCGGAGAGAATCTTTGTTTTGGTGCAACGAATGTCAGCCCTTGAGATGGCCCTCCGTGCCGCTCATCTCTTTCAATGACACTCGGACGGGTAAAGAAAATTGCCCTCATCGGCCCGGGCACCAAGACAACTAAGAAAATAAAGAGAAACAGATGGGGAGTGTTGTGACTTGTCAGATGTGAAGGGAGGGTAAGACATGCATAACGAATATGTGTAGAGTATTCGGTGTTGATGTAGGCATACAAAAAGCACCGAACCTAAGGAAGACTTAACATCTAGCTGCTGTGGCCAGTCCTATTTTTTTCATGATTGTGTCACCAGGACGGGAAAAAACTTAAATAAATAAATATATCTGCCCTTATCGGGCCTGGGCACGAAGAAAACGTAAAGTAAAGAGAAGCAGAGATGGGGAGTATTATGGTTTGTTAGATGTGAAAGGATAACAAGAGATGTGTAACGAATATTCGGTGTTGATGTAGGTATAGAAAAAGAACCGTAACTGCAGGAAGACTTAACATCGAACTGTCCTGGACAGACCTATTTAAGTTCAAAAGACCTTTCAGCTGTAGTATCGCAACGAGCGGCTGATGCCATAGGCCATCTTGCTACATGGATCAATTCCAAGACTTTCGGTTTTAGTATCACAACGGGCGGCTTTACATAGTTCACTGCATTAATTATGTACACTCATTTTGAAGTGCAGAGAGAGAGAGAGAGAGAGAGAGAGAGAGAGAGAGAGAGAGAGAGAGAGAGCGCTCTTACATAGACCAGTGTGTGATTCATTTAATTTCAAGAAAATTCACATCTAGTATTTGATTAATATTATTACAGTTTTTAAACATTTACTCTATATTTATCATTACTTTTACTGCAATTTAGTCCTTTCAGGTTGCTTAATGGACATTGATGTGATGTGAGCTTTTTTTTCTTTCATAAGTTACCTGAAATATTATTATTCATTTCTCTATTATTGATCGTAGCTATATGCTTATCATGACAAGTTTTCGGTCATTCTGTATAGAATTTTTTATCAGAATTTTTTTTTAGATAATTTGAAAATCTATTTAGGACATAGGTATATTCCTTTCATATGTGTTGATACATATTTCATAGACTCTTGTCTCTTAGCAGCTCTCAGAGAATCATAATCCTGACAGAAAAAGCACTTAAAACTCAGCAATTATTGGCTTTTTTTTTCTTTTTTTTACATGTGTTCATTCGTCAAGTGATAATTTCGTCATTTGCAGCCCATTCCACCTGGAAAAGATGCATTAATCCTCCCTGACCGAATGAAGCAGTGTATGTAATATACATATATTGCCTTTACTGCTTGAAAAAAGTTCATATATGTAGTAAGTAATAATAGCAACATAATATGCCATAAAACAGTGAGAGAATAAGTAAGTTTTAGCAGTTAATTCTCATTATGAAATGATAGACAAGGAGATAATGGGAAGAAGAAGAAGGAGAGAGAGAAAAAAAGAGAAGGATGAAGTAACAGGAAGCAGCCCTTGTTTCGCTGCCAATTACGAATCTGTGAACCTGAAAAGGAAGCCTGACGGGAGAGTGTTTCAGCTACAACTACTTTTGTTGGTGGTTTTTGTGGTTCCGCCATAAGGTGGTTAAAGGAGCAGGCGAGAGAGAGAGAGAGAGAGAGAGAGAGCGAGCTCTTATTGTTGTTGCGGAATAGAAGGAAAGGAGTTGTTAGAAAAGAATTGGTGGTGCTCCTGACCCTTCCAATAAGGCTCTCGTATTTACTTCTCATTTTCCTATGCTGTTCGTTTCGCTACCTCTTATTTGCGTCTACTTTGGAAACGTTTGTCGGTGGCGTGATTTGGCTCTCCCTGAACAAACGTTTCTTATTATTATCATAATTATTGTTAATTTTGTTATTATATTATTGTTATTATTATTATTATTATTATTATGAATATTATTATTATTATTATTATGATGATGATTATTATTATTATTATTATGAATATTATTATTATTATTATTATTATTATTATTATTATTATTATATAAAAACTTATAAAAATCTTAACTTCAGCACTCAGATTTTCTCAACTTGAAAAGAATTTCTTGCAGTTATACATTCTGTTTACCTTTCAAAAATCAGAGTGCTCCGTTCTAACTCTCATTCTAACTCTTTCTTTTTTTCGCTATTATCAATATATTGATGTTTATGATGGCTGATATATTTTACAATTTTCTGATAATTCCTGCACTTCCGCAGACAAACGTGCAATCAGTGACAATTTCACTGTCAAATAGATATAATATTTGTACAGTCATGGATGTTTCTCGGAAAGAATATTTAAAGCCACAGGCACCGAGTTTATCATGAATTTTAGAGCAAGGCCTTATAAACTTCTTGAAAAATATGTGAAAATATACAATCTTGTATTTGTAATTTACATAGTTCCTCTAGGTCTCAAGTCACCGTGGTTCAAACGGTAGCGTCCGCGACTCTGAGGCGTCAGGTCGAGGGTTCGCGCCCCGTTACGGTCTGAGGTTAGCAAGGGCATGCACTCAGGGTAACGATTACATCTGCCAAAACAAGTCCTTCGCAAGAAGGCAACCAACCTAGCCCTTGGTTGAAAAGGGAGTCCGTGACGTAAAACCGGAACTAACGAACCTCTAGGCCTCAATTCCCCCGTCCCCTTAACGTAATGTTAGGTGCCAACAATACTCTGCTTGCCTCGCAAGCTATTTGACCCTTTTTAATACCTCAGGTCAGGCGCTTGGTCATGCTTCCACCAATAGGATTTCAATAGGAGAACACCCCATAACCTACGGTGTGAGGGCACCTAAAGAATGTCAGTTTTCCCCTCTAATTTTGAGTGTGGTCTCAGAGAACAAAGACAGCCACGTGAGACTTCTAGCTTGTACATGGGACACTCATTGGCGTGATATATACGTTACTCACGAAAAAATATGATTTGACAATTGTCCTAACAAATTTAAGCCAGTATTATATAGGGGACTCCCCTGAGAGAAAGGGTAAGAATACTTCCTCCGTGTTCCCCTGCGTGTTGTAAAAGTCGACTAAATAGGGCGTAGCGAGGGGACTGGGAATCCCCTCCTTTGTATTTACTTCCCACAAAAAGTCAAAGTATTTCTTTGACTCAGCCACCCCCCTTATAAGGGGGAATATGGCATTGGTATATGGATGGATTATATAGGGGATATGTGGATGACACATTTGTGCTATTTGGGGGAAAAAATTCCCCACCTTCCTCTCAGTACTTGAACAGCCAACATGTATCTACCTTGGCTGTCTCCCCCAATTGGGGGGGATAGCCGTCATAAAAAAAGAAACAATAAGGGGATTACTTTGCTCTATGGACAATGACAAGGGAGCTAGCGACCGTTCAGATATAAATATAAAATTTGCAAATGAGTTGGCATATAGCAATGGCTTCCCATTTTTAGATATATCGATACCGAAAGATGAGGCAAAAATTCTTTTAACTTATTTAGAAAACAACAATAGCAGGACTGGGAACTCATTTATAAGCGCATGTCAATAAGAATATAATTATATTAAATACGCTTTTTTCAACGCGCATATTCGTTATGTTCAAATAATTTTCTTTTTAACAACGAAATCGAATTTTTGAAGACTTTTTTTCACAGTAATGGATATGCTGTATCGGCTTTCTACAGACATTTAAAAACTTTTTCTCAGCTCCGAATATTTATCAAAGGAAACAGTCGTGTGACCAAACTTGAAAAATAAGTACAAATTACCTTATTGTTCTCAATATATTAATGAATTATTCAATTAAAGATATTCAACAAATTCTAAAAAAAGT
>JAXCGZ010007640.1:5000-52500 GCA_037179515.1 Halocaridina rubra
GTTTTAGAAGATGTCTCTCTACTCAAACAGCTTTGTCACAGATTAGTGAACAGATATATAGTAACATTAATAAGAATAAAGTATTTCTTTTGGTACTCTGTGACCTCTCTAAGGCATTTGATGGTGTTTCTCACTGTCTTCTACTTCAAAAATTAAAAATGCATAACATAGATGACTTCTGGTTCTCCAGCTATTTATTGAACGGCTATCAAACAGTCAAAATAAATTCATACACATCCACAAAAGAAGCCGTAGAATTTAGAGTACCACAAGGTTTTGTTCTCGGTCCTCTTTTTTTTTTATTTGTTTATAAATGACTTGAATAGTGTAATGGTGGATGGAATTGTGGTGCAGTTTGCAGGTGATGCACAATTCCATCATGCAAAACCATTTGCTAACTTGCATTTGCTTGTTCATCAGATGCAGTCAACCTTATTGCGAGTAAGAAACTACTGTAATGTAAATAGTTTAAAACTAAACGCTAGTAGGACTCATTTCATATTTTTTTGGGGTGAAGACACAACATTGACCATATACCCAAAAGAATTAACAATTAAAATAGGAACTACAAGTGTGAAACCTTCTAAATATGTAAAACCTCTGGGCCTGATTATGGACTATTATTTACAATTTAATAAACATGTGGAGACTATGTGTGCTAGAGCTAATGGACTATTATTCTTTTTGAATAACGTCAATGATCATATTGATAAAGATAGTAGAAAAGTTATAGTTGAGTCCTTAATTTTAATCATATTTCCCTGTTGTTTAGTTCTTTTGGGATCATGTAACAAACTTTAATATGAACTGTGCAAGAACTTCAGGATTAGGCTGCCAAAGTGGCTGATGGTAACAGAAGAAAGTATGAAAGAGCTACGTCATATATTAAGGATATGAATTACTTGCAAATGAACAATTATAATAACGAACTTGTATTGTTTAAGTACAGAATTATAAATGGTTACCCGTCAAGGTGGTTATTATGTATAGAAAGGGTATGAGATGTGATAGTCAGAAATACAAGACAATCAGGCAAGTTAGTGGTGCCAAGAACTACCACAGTCCATGCGGACAGAGCTTTATGTGATTACCTAATTGTGATTACCTAATTGTGTTTACGGGAAAGAGCCCAAAGCTCGTATCTTCCCGTCTCCTCATCGGTTCCATTTTATACTTAGTCATACTTATCATACCTGTCCTTAAAACTATGGATTGAGATAGCATTAACTACCTCCTCGCTTAGCCAATTCCAATTATCAACTACTCTTACACTGAAAAAGTATTTCCTTACATCCTGCGAAGAAGTTTTCTTACGAAGCTTCAAACTGTGACCTCTAGTTCTAGTGCCAGCCATATCAAAATATCGATCCCTATCCACTCTATCATAACCATGAAGGAATTTAAAGACTGTCACCATATCCCCCCTCACTCTTCTAGCTTCGAGTGATGGTAAGTCTAATTCCCTCAGCCTCTCATCATAACTGAGATTGCGTATTTCTGGCACCAGTTTCGTGGCATGTCTTTGAACTTTTTCAAGCTTAGCTATGTGCTTTTTCAAGTGCGGATTCCAAAAGGGGGCTGCATATTCGAGTTTTGGCCTCACATAGGTTACATAAATATTTCTGAACATTTCCTTGTCCATGTGCCTGAAGGCTACCCTTACATTTGATAAGAATGCTTATGCTGCCCTTACTATGCCATTTATATGTATTTCTGGAGACAAATCTGCCAGTATGTTTACTCCTAGATCTCTCTCATTTTCTGTCTCTTGAAGTTGTACTCCATCCACCGAGTAGTCAAGCTTGGGCCTTCTTGCACTTGTACCCATTCTCATTACCTTACATTTTGAAGTATTGAATTTCATTAGCCACTTTTCTGACCACTCATGCAGATTATTTAGATCCTCCTGAAGTTCTCTACCATTGTTCTCGTGTGTGTGTGATTACCTAATTGTGATTATCTAATTGTGTTTACGGGAAAGAGCCCAAAGCTCGTTTCTTCCCGTCTCCCGATCGGTTCCATTTTAGACTTAGTGATACTTATCGTACCTGTCCTTAAAACTATGGATTGAGATAGCATTAACTACCTCCTCGCTTAGCCAATTCCAATTATCAACTACTCTTACACTGAAAAAGTATTTCCTTACATCCTGCAAAGAAGTTTTCTTACGAAGCTTCAAACTATGACCTCTAGTTCTAGAGCCAGCCATATCGAAATATCGATCCCTATCCACTCTATCATAACCATGAAGGAATTTAAAGACTGTCACCATATCCCCCCTTACTCTTCTAGCTTCGAGTGATGGTAAGTCTAATTCCCTCAGCCTCTCATCATAACTGAGATTGCGTATTTCTGGCACCAGTTTCGTGGCATGTCTTTGAACTTTTTCAAGCTTAGCTATGTGCTTTTTCAAGTGCGGATTCCAAAAGGGGGCTGCATATTCGAGTTTTGGCCTCACATAGGTTACATAAATATTTCTGAACATTTCCTTGTCCATGTGCCTGAAGGCTACCCTTACATTTGATAAGAATGCATATGCTGCCCTTACTATGCCATTTATATGTATTTCTGGAGACAAATCTGCCAGTATGTTTACTCCTAGATCTCTCTCATTTTCTGTCTCTTGAAGTTGTACTCCATCCACCGAGTAGTCAAGCTTGGGCCTTCTTGCACTTGTACCCATTCTCATTACCTTACATTTTGAAGTATTGAATTTCATTAGCCATTTTTCTGACCACTCATGCAGATTATTTAGATCCTCCTGAAGTTCTCTACCATTGTTCTCATTTTTTTCTTTCTTCACAATCTTTGCATCATCTGCAAACATATTCATGAATGAATTTACAGACTCTGGTAGGTCATTTACATATGCAAGGAACAAAAGTGGCCCTAAAACTGAACCCTGTGGAACTCCACTACTAACTCTTCTCCATTCAGACACTGAGTGTCTTACTCTAACCCTCTGTTCCCTTCCTTCTAAGTAAGTTTTTATCCATTCCAAAACATTTCCACCTATTCTAGCCATTGATTGCAGCTTCCTAATAAGTCTCCCATGTGGAACAGTGTCAAACGCTTTCTGGAAGTCTAGGAATATGCAATCTGCCCAGCCCTCTCTTTCCTGTAAGATTTGGCTTACCTCATCATAAAATTCTAATAAGTTTGTTACAGTTGATCTACCTTCTCTGAAGCCATGTTGCCTCACTGACAAAAAGTTGAAGGATTCCAAGTGAAGAGAGATATGTTTCCTTAGTAGTTTCTCCATAACTTTGCAAACTATGCTGGTCAAGGAAACTGGTCTATACTTCAGAGCCGTATCCCTCCTTCCCTTTTTGAAGATAGGTATCACATTTGCTTGTTTCCAGCATCTTGGAATCTCCCCCGACTCCAGTGATATCAAGGGAGCTAAGTCCTTTTCTATTCAATATCCTTATGCATCGTCTACTCTCCCTCCTTCCTGTCATCCCCGGTACTACAGTTACCTGCTATGCGGACGACATATGCATCCACACAATCTCAACTCACGACCTTCAGCACATGCTCCATGATTTTTACGTGTCTGCTACCTCCTGTGGCCTTATTATCTCCCCAGAAAAAAGCAGGATTTTTACTTCACGCAACTGCAGAGCACTGCCCGCATTCGCCATAGGTGGTAATGTCATATCTCACTGCACACAGTACACGTATTTAGGTGCACCAGTCCGGATCACCCCAGCTATACCTGCACGTCAACGAATTCATCCCTTTGTGAAGAGCCTTCTTGACCGTCTGGAGCCCCGCTTTGCACCTGTCAAGTGGCTTGCCAACAATGCTGCAGGAGTCTCCATCCCAGTGGCGAGGACCCTCTACATCCTACTACTTCGGTCAGTGGTTGACTATCTGTCTCCTGCCTTGTGTCAACTTCCTAGACCAGCTCTCGTGCCACTTGAAAAGTTCCAGAATCGAGTCATGAGATTTATCTTGGGATGTTCTCTCTCTACCCGTATTGTGAGTATGCAGTTGGAGCTCAACTTGCCCCCTCTTGTGGAGAGGATTTATGCCAATGTGTCCTATTTTACTGTTGAGTGTCTTCACTACCCCTTTCTTGCTCCGTACTTCTCTGCTGTCATGAGGACGTCCCTGGATCCAGACGCACCCAGGCTCCCACTTCGAGCAGGAGGTCATAACCTTATCAGGGTGGTGAGTGACATTCTCCGTGGCCTTGACATCAACCTGCCAGTGCAGGCGGCTGTCCCAGATTTACCACCCTGGCGTGTCCCCCTCCCCGCTGTCACATATACACCGACCTCGAAGGATGTCTATCCCCCCTTGCAGAGACAGTTAGCTCTGGAGACTATCGCTGATGTGTCCACGTCTGTCCCTGCAGCACACCACGTCTATGTTGATGGTTCTGTGCAAGCAGATGGGAGGGCGGCAAGTGCTGTGTTTTCCCCCACCATGGAGCCGCCTGTGCCGGCTGATTCATGGATTGGCCGTAGACTACCCACCTCGTCGAGCTCCACCTACTGTGAACTGAATGCCATCTTGGATGCCGTGACTCTCCTTGTTCGACGACGAGTGAATGGGGTAATAATTTGTGACTCCCAATCGGCCCTACAAGCCCTATCCTCGCCAAGACCCATCTGTGGCCGTGCTGTGGGAGATATACTATGTCGCCTCGCGGCCGCTCGGGATGCTTCTCTTGTTGTGTTGTTTGTATGGACGCCATCTAACATTGGGCTGACTGGCAACGACACAGCGGATCTTCTTGCCAAGGCGGCCTGTATGCTGGATGGGCATGCTGTGGACGCTGAGCCCTCCCTCCGATGCCTACGTAACATCATCTACTCAGCTGGGTTTGCCATGACGGTCCAGCGCAAGGACACGGAGAGGGCCAACAGTGTGTCCATACAGCACCATGATCACTTTCTTCACAGTCGCTACAAGTATCGCAGACGCGGGATAATGGTGCGGAAAAACAATGTAGTTAGTGCTCGGCTCAGAATGGGGTATCGGCCTTTATGGCAGGTCTCCCAGACTCTAGATATGCCACAGTACACCTCCTGTAAATTATGCGACCGTCCTAATGCTAACACTCTTGACCACTATTGTCTTCAGTGCCCCACAGTGAGAGATGTTTTACCACGAGGTCAGAACTTAATACAGATCTGCTCATTTTTACTTAATGATGACAACCTTGATGTTATTCTTGCTCGTTATCCTCACTTTGGTGGCCATTAATTATATTGAATTATACATATATTTTCTGTATGTTGCTGTATAATTCTGTTTGTGCATTCTGCGTTTCTCTGAGCTTTACTTTTGTATATAATGTACTCTGTGCTGCCATACTGTGAGTTGTGTGATAGTATGCAGCAATGTTTTATCAATGTGTACACCTCCCTGTAAACTATGTTCTGTTCTTGGTTTTGTATCCATTTGAAGCATTATTTGTACGAACTCATGTAATGTCTGACGCCTTGGCGCAATAAATTAATAAAATAAAATAAATAATAATCTCTCTCTCTCTCTCTCTCTCTCTCTCTCTCTCTCTCTCTCTCTCTCTCTCTCTCTCTCTCTCTCTCTCTCTCTCTCTTCTCGTTTTTTCTTAATTCTACTCATGCTCTCCCTTTAATCCATCTTGTTTATTCTCCTTTCGTCTCTCTCTCTCTCTCTCTCTCTCTCTCTCTCTCTCTCTCTCTCTCCTCTCTCTCTCTCTCTCTCTCTCTCTCTCTCTCTCTCTCTCTCTCTCGCTCTCTCTCTCTCTCTCTCTCTCTCTCTCCTTTCTGATTCTACCTCTTAATTCTCCGTTCCCATTAGTCTCCCTCTTTCTTGACCCTCTCGTACGCCCCTCCTTCCTAATTCATCTTTCATTCTCTTTCTTCTTCTTCTTCTTCTTCTTCCTCTTCTTCTTCTTCTTCTTCTTCTTCTTCTTCTTCTCTTCTTCTTCTTCTTCTTCTTCTTCTTCTTCTTCTTCTTCTTCTTGATTCTCTTTCTTGCTTTTTTCACACTGTCCATTTTCTTCCTGATCCTCAATCACTCTCCTCCTTCTACACATTTTTCCCTCTCTCTTACTTTTTTCGCTTTCCTCTTTCTTCCTGACTCTGCTTCCTGATCCTCTCTCACCCTTTTTCCTCTTTCTTCTCGATCCTTCCACTTTCTTTTTCCTAATTCATCTAGTTTCGCTTTTTCCTGATTCTCTCTCTCCGTCTCTCCTCTTTCATGTTCCTCCCTCATTCCTCCTTCTCTCCTCCTATATCCCCCTCCTACTTCCTTGATTCTTCCTTACCCCCTTTCATCCTTAATCCTCTTTCACTCCTTCTTGATTCATAATCATCATTCAGCTCTTCCTCCATAATCATACGTTACGCCTTAATTCTTCCTCATCGCTCCCTCCGTCCTTCTTGATAGTTTTAATTTCCTCCCTTCCTTAAACTTCCTTAATTATCCTTGTCACCTTCTTCCACCTTTATCATTTCATATATCTCAATCCTCCTTCAACCCTTCCTCCTTCTTAATCCTCCTTCCGACCTCCTCCTCTTTTTTCCTCTCTTTATCCTCCTCTTTCCCTCCTAAATCTTCTCAATCTTCCATCACCTCCTTCCACCTTAATTATTCCTCATTTCTCGATTCTCCCTCAACCATTCCTTCTTAATCCTGTTTGTCAACACCTTCTGCTTTAATAATCCTTCATTCCTCAGTCCTCCCTCAACCCTCCCTCCTTCCTCCTCCTCTTCCTCAACTCTCCCTTTACCCTCCTCCCTCCACCTTAAACCTTCGTAATCCTCCATTCACCTCCTTCCAATTAAATAATCCCTCATTCCTCAATCTACCCTCAACCCTTCCTCCTTCTTCATCCTTCCTTTTTCCTCCTTCTCCTCAACTCTCCTTCTTACTTCCTAACTTTATCAGCATCAACATCATCTTACACTCATATATCTGTTTACAGAAAATTCTCTTATTTAGGAGATTAAAGGTAGGATATTGATCACTATATTACTCGGAAAATAATAAGTGTAGCACTGCCTGGTTTTAGCATTTTTTTCCTGCAGTTTCAGGAATGATTTTAATATAATTCCCTTTACTCTCATTCCTGATGATATACCCAGATATCAGCGTTTTCTGTTATGTACGTACGTATCTTGCCTGATATTTATATACAATAACTTGTAGTAGGTTGGTCCATGACATCATCCGTCCGTTGTGACACTACGGCTGAATGGTCATTTGGACTTAAATAAGACTGTCCAGGACAGTTCGATGTTAAGTTTTCCTTCATTTACGGTTCTCTTTCTAAGCCTACATCAACATCGAATATTCTTGGTTAAACGTTACGCATCACATTATCCCTTCACATTTGACAAGTCACAATACTCCCTATCTCTGTTTCTCTTTAATTTATGTTTTCTGAGTGCCCAGACCTGATGAGGACAGTATTTTTTTTTTGCCCGTCCTGGTGTCACAATCATTGAAAAAAAACACATAACTTGGCCTTTAGACCCTTCAGAAGCTCTCTTGCATAATAAAGAAGAGAACAAGATCTTAACAAATAATGTTCACTTTTTCATATCGAATCCGGTTTGCGAGTAACATTACTTTATATATTTCTATATTATTATCTTTTTTTTTATTGGGGTCGCGATAGCTCAGTGTTAGAGTTATATACAACAATTATTATAATGATCTCTGACCCAGTATTTATGCAAGCAGCAAGAAATTCCTTGAACTCAATTTCTATAGCTAAATTTTTTTCTTCAACCTGAAATCTTTCACTTATGAGGAGTATTATCCCTCCACCAGTCCTCTCAGATCTTTCAACCCTTAATATTCTGAAGGCCTTAGGAAAAACTCTTTATGTAACCTCTGTAACCTCTACTATATCTGGCTTACTGCTGTGAATTTTATCCTTTAAGTCTACTGCCTTACCAGTTATTGCATCAGCATATGTGTACAGCACTCTTAAAGAGGGCCCATTCCCTGATCTTCTTTCATTATCTTCTTTATTCCTCCTTTGTCTGGAAAAGAACTCTGAAACAAAATTGTTTCTTCTCTTTTTCATTTCTTTCCTCATTTAATCTTCTAGCCTCTAGCAATAAGTTTTTTTATCCTTTCAAGCTCTTCCTGTGTTCTTGTGTGGTCTAATGAGAATTGTTTTGAATTCTTGAAGGTCTTTTATTTTATTTCCTCATCAATATTACTCTACATGTGCCCCCTCTCTCAAAGGTTACTTTTGTTGGCCTTTCCTTTTCCTCCCTAGAATATTTACCAAGTTAGTGAATGCATACAATATCCTCTGGACCACATAATACTCCAAGCTTCCCTATCAGGTCTAAAACCCTAGCTTTATTTTGTTCAAGTCTCCCCAGCTATGTTGACTCCTGGGATTCACTTATGCCTGAAATACCACTGTCTTTTCTTTATCAAATGCCCGTTTAAATCAGTGGATTAGCCCTTTCCATCACAACGTCTTTCATTTTATTCGATTACTGTCTCTTTATAGTCAACTGTTTATACGTTTTCCAGTGTCACCACCCTCACAGCCTCTTTTACTGCCAAAATTTGCTTTACTGCATTTGCAAAAGAAGTTTTCATGGCATCATGATCCGTATTCAGCTCCTGAAACTCTTTTCTAAACTGTTAGATGTTTTCCTTTATCTGGATATTCCAAACTGTGTTTAAAGGTAAAGAGGAGCCCTTTGCTTTCCATCTCTTAGTCAGTTTAATTTTTTGTGTTCACTATAACTTATATATATATATATATATATATATATATATATATATATATATATATATATATATATATATATATATATATATATATATATATATATATATATATATATATATATATATATATATATATATATATATATATATATATATATATATATATATATATATATATATATATATATATATATATATATATATATATATATATATATATATATATAATCTAAAGATTTACATATACAATATCAATTAATAATCCTAGATTCTGTAAATAAAAAACAATATCAATTTAATATTAACTTTAAGCTTTTCATATATTTTTATAATAATTTTAATCCCAACAAAATAATCTCAAAATAACACACAATTAAGTATACTCTGAAAATGGAAAATAGTAGAATAATATCTTTATTTTAAACAAAATTGTTTCTACAGTTTATTTACCAAGCAAATGTCTGTAACCTAACAACGAAAATATAAAGAAAAAATAGAGAAAAAACAGAGAAACAAAGAAAAATAACTTGAGAATGACCAGAGAACTTAAGATAATGAGTAATAATATTTTATAATAAAACCCAGTTTTCTGTGCATGAAAACAAAATATGCATTAAAAAACTGAATCCAGAAAAATGATAATACTTTGCTTATCATTACTTACAAGTATCATCATTATTTGTTTTTTATATACTTGATTAGCTTCCAAAAACCAGCATATTGCATATTACTAAACCAGTCTTCATCCAGCCCCATTTGAATGGGGATTAATAAAATAAATTCTGACATATAAAAATGAAATAACACTATACATACAATTTCCTTCTCGTGATGCCGTACATAATAACAAAAACTAATAGGTGAAATGATACATTAATTTTCACGTCATAATGGGTTGATTACGGCCAAGATTATCAATTTTTTTCCAACAGAATTATGTGCAGGCCAATGCCGCTGCTATATGGGCAACTAATTTCATTTTCAAAATGGCCTAAAATGCTCAAGAACATTGGTTTTGATGCAGAAGTATGTGCAGTCCACACAAGGTTGGTGAAAGTAGGGTAAAATTGTACTTTTAAAATTTACGAATTTGAGATGGCATTATCTAAATATAACCTAATCTAGCTCAGAACTGTCATTATCTAAATATAACCTAATCTAGCTCAGTCTAACCATATTGTAAATACAGTTTTATGTCATAATTAGTCCCCATTTGAATGGGGGTGGCCACAGACATATCGAAACTGTAAGGGACTAAGGCTGGATGCACTTCCTAGTGCCCCATTGTGGGCCTAAAACCGTGATAGTCGCTTCCTGAACCACACTACCACTAAGCTATCTCTTGTTCAGTTTAAGTCTGGTCCAATATAATAAATATAATAGTGTAATAACTTGCAAAATGGTAATAACTTACATCATATGCAGTGTAAAGGGTACCTTTAGTGTACCTTACAGATACAGAACCAGAGAGGAAATTTATTTAGTGCTGAATACATTATTAGTTTTGTTGCTACAATTATCATATAAACAGGAAATAATGATTTGGGGGCATTGTATGTACCTTGCAAAATCTTTTAGAATAGTGCTTGGGTGGGATTTAGGAACTAGTTAAAGTCTATATTCTTAGAAGTTTAGCTGAATAATTATTATTATTTATTATTATAGCTGAGGTTGCACAAAGGTCTGGTTTTGTTACAGGTAACTAAATTGGAACATTTTGGCACTGTGATTTTCTTTCTAACAGTTCAACTTATGCAATAAATATATGATGAATAGTCTACAGAGCTTCCCTACTTACAAACAGCCGAGTTACGAACAAACAAAAAACCTACGCTTTGTATTCCATGATGAAAACAAATCTCATGAAAAAAGACAAAGACCAGCAAGTTCCACTTCCAGAGGGGGTTCTAGTGTCTTTTTATAGAAAAGTGTCTTCAGCAAAGATTGCTCTGTATTTGCTATGCCTTGGAAACTTGAAATGATAGTGTAGAAATCACTGGATATTTCATATGTTGGTGAAGCATCAATGTCGTACGCTATGTACAAAACAATCTTTCCTAAAGACACTTTTCTAGAAAAGTGTCTTCAGCTCATATTCCAAAGCAAAAGGTACCTTACTGTTGAAGACATTCCTGGAGGAGAGATCTATTAACTCTTTGGGAGAAGAATTTCTCTATCAGTTTCTTCAACGGGAATATCAGAAACAAAGGGTACTGGAACCTTGTGTAATAATTTCAGTCCTCTCTGGTGCTTCACCAACATATATACAGTACTCTACATACAAAACATATTAAAACTAATTAATATTGTGTGCTTTATGTTTTATGTAGTAGTTATATGTCTTTAGCTTAAGTACTATAGAGTACTGCATATGTATGTACTGTACAGTACTTTTTTTTTTACCTAAACACAACTTACAAACAATTCTACTTACGAACAGACTTCTGTAACCTAACTCGTTCGTAAGTTGAGGAGTGTCTGGACATAGATATAGGGATGGTTATGATAATCGTTAGTGAGTAAAAGATGAAATCAATCAGGAGACTGAAAGTTACGTACGTAGGGCTCTTTCCTGCGAGGACAATTAGGTAAATACAATTTAGATATACTGTATACAGTCAGGTTCCAATGGGTTATAGTACATACCGATATACTCCCATAGCACAAAACCATCTTACAGTAATCACCAGTAACAAAATCCAACATTGTCAGAAACTTCTAATAACATGAGTTTAAGTATAATATGTAATATCCCCTCATACTAGAGATATAATATTTTTCCTCCCCTCTAATCCTTTTTATAAAGTTTCTGTTCCCCTTGAATTCCACTGGGGTCTCAGCAGTCCTAGATTTTTGCAGAATATGATGTTTCTTTTGTAATTTATAACTGGCAGGACAGTGATAGTGCACTAGACTCAGAAAGTGACAACATCCAAGATCTAACCTATTATATGGTGTTAGAAAAGGCAGCCAGCCTTAATACCCCACTTCCAACCTGGTTGTATCCAGCCCCATTCAAACTGGAATTTATAGACACAAAAGTTGCTTTAAAAAAAAAAGCCTAAACTTGGCCCTCTACATACTATTCTTCACAATGAGAATGTGTATGAACTTGTAAAAACTAATTACTGTACAGCATAGGACTAATATTTATAATTCTTGACATTAGAGTATTCTGTACATTAAACCATCATTTCTTAATGTATTCTAGAAATTAAGGAAGTGACTGAGTAGTGTTAATGAATGTTGTATTCAGTTCTGCTTATATTTTGGTTTTCCAAGCTTGGAACTAAAAAAAAAATATATAATGCAGTATTAGGAAAACAGTTAATAAATACAGTGCAGTCACCGTGGCTCAAGCTCCCCACCACGGTCTGAGGTTAGCAAGGGAATGCACTTAGTTTAGCGATTACATTCTGCCAAAACAAGTCCTTCGCAAGAAGGCAACCATCCTAGCCCTTGGTAGAAAAGAGAGTTCATTACGTAAAACCGGAACAAACAAACAAACAAACAATTTATTAAATATAGTACTGCAGTCTGTATCACATAGAAATAATATTTAAACAGCATACAGACTTCATTTTTTAAGATTTATAAAATTCTCAAAAGTTTAGACTTCAATCCTTTTGCTCTTAAAGTTAAAAGATGTTAGAAAGTTCATATTGAAGTAATTTGAAACTGTATTTCATGCCGCAGTGTTGTATTATCCTAGTGATAGGTATACTGTACTTTAAAGCACAATTATAAATCGCACAGTGCCAAATTGTAAATCTTGGATTTTATTCCAGTTATTGTTGTTGCGGTTTTGTTTGTCACTGTTACTCCCCATTCAAATTGCAATAGGCAGAGACAGATTGATGCTGAAGAATGAAGACTGGATGCCCCTCCTAATCACCTGTGATGGGCTCGAACATGGGTTTGTCATTTGATGAGTCAAGTGATCTAATCAGTATGCTATTCCAGTTACACATTTTAAAATGGACCAAATACTGATGGAGCCTGAATGCCACTAAGGCCGTTATTGAGGAATCTTCACCAAAATAACTCTGTAGCAGATCTTCGAGGATAATGAAAAACAGATTTTAAATTTTTTTGGAAAAGCTGTTAGTATTCTTGAAAACTGCTGTTATTATGGTGTTTCAGATCTTGTAAAGATGAATTACCCCAAGAACGCCATGTAAAGTAAAATAACCTCTTAAATGCTTAGGATTATTTGGTTAGTTAGATTAGGTTAGCTTAGGTAACTTGCCTTGTAAATATAAATAACCCTAGAACACCTTGGGGTTACTTCTCCTATCTGGGTGTTCCACTTTTAGTTAGATTTTGTTACTGATGGTTACCAATGGATTGTTTGGCACAGTGACACTGACTTAGTAATGTTTTAAGTTTTTTCTTAAATCTGTCTTCATAGGCATTATAAATGTTTTTGCTTCAAAGCTAGGTCATGGATTATTATTACTATCTGTAAAGTGATCATAAAGTCAGTGTGACAAAGCATAAACTTTAGAGGCCATGGTAGCTCAGTGGAGAGCACATGACTCAGGTAGCATATTATATGGGTTTGAGCCTACCAAATGGAGTTAGAAAGGGCACCCAGCCTTAATCCCCAACTTCAACACGTCTATGGTCACCCCAGTTGGAATGGAAACTAATTGTGATGCATTAAACAGTATATTATACTAAGAATTAACTTGTTACAGATTCTGAGTGTTTAGCTAAATCCCATAATTCATAAACTTCAGTTGGCTGCAATGACTATTGTACAGCAGGATTATCATGGGGACATCATCACAAGGGAACATGGAAGTGGTATTCTTGTTCCCCTCTACAGGAGAAGAAAGAATAAGAAAGGAAAAGAGAATGAAGTATGACCGGTAGAGGGCACTTAACTCCTCTTTGATTGAACCCTCAAATCACCTTAAATAAAAGAAAAAAGAAAATGCAGAGTAATAGAGAAAGAATGAATTATGGGAGGCAAACGACTCAACTCCTCACTTAAATGGAACTCACCATCCCATTGCCATACTGTAGGAGCTTTTTTTTTTTTTTTTTTTTTTTTAAGATTCACTATTAATTCCCATTGTGAGAGTGGACACAGGCAAGTTGAAGCTGGGGAACTGAGATTAGATGCCCCTCTAATGCCCCACAGTGGTCTCAAATGTAGGTCTGTCACCTTTCAAGTCAAGTGTTCTCGTCCTTGCACTACCACAGTCCCCTTACCATAGCAAGTGCAATTAGTAATATTGTTCTTAGAATTTCTTAATATACCAACAGTACTTAAGCATTTATATCCAGTACAGTTATAATTTTCATTAGCACTTGGCAATAAAAGTACTGCTTCCTCTTTTCATATAACATTTTTGTAAAGTGGCTAATATTCATGCAAATATAAATTTACTGCTGTGACATTATGATTTTCCACTGACCTTAGATATGATTTTAATGCTGTAAATAAAAAACTATATGTAGAAAAATTTTATTTCAGTTTCTATAAGTGCTGAATGTTCCAGATGTGAAACCTTTATATATATGCAGCCTTTTTTTTTCTTTAACAACATCATTTATAGTCACAGAATTAAAGCAGAGACATAAATATTGTTATTACCTTATTGTAATTACCTAATTGTGCAAATATGAAAGAGTTTTCTGCTCTTAAGTCCCTGGCTCCTGGTCGGTTTTATTTTTATACTCTGTGATACATATCACATTTGTCCTTAAAACTATGAATGCAGTTAGCATGAACCACTTCCTAACTTAGCAAATTCCAATCATCAACTATTTTTAAACTAAAAAAGTGCTTCCTATTCTGCTTGTAGTTAGAGCACTCGACGAGGCAAGAATCTTCTGACGTGAGGTATAGCTGACGCAGCTTGGTTTCAACACCGCCTTATCAGTGAATTGAAGGAATTCAAAAAATGGCTTACACTTTACCATAATACCCCAAACCACATCGTGCAACATCAATTATGGCTTGTTTAACAACTTCTCATAATACAGTAATGTATATGCTGTATTTCATTTTGTAGCTTTAAGTATACAGATACTCCCAACTTACAATCGAGTTAGGTTCCCCAAGTCTGTTCGTAAGTCACACATAAAAAAAAAAGTAGAATTGTTCATATGTTGTTTTTACGTAAATTAAAAAAATACTGTGCAGTGCATACATATGCAGTACTGTATAGTACTTAGGCTAAAGACACTTAACTACTATATAAAACATAAAGTATACAGTAATACTTAAATTTAATACAGTAATAATAATGTAATAAAGCAGCACAGTATAGTAATACATGCAGTAATACATAGATAGATAATGGGTAGGTTTTTATTTGTATATGTGAATGTTTGTAACTCGGTTGTTCGTAAGTAGAGAAGCTTCTGTATGTACAAACTATGGATTGGAATAATTTCTCCACATAATAGTGTGCATTCATCCTTTTGTATTTAAGAAATATGAAAAAATATATAAAAGTGCAAAATGTTTTATATTTTTCATCATACCATCAGAATAGTTGTGATTAAGAATGATACTCAGTACAGCAAGACTTGGATTTAATCATAAGTACATTTATAAAACCTAAGTAATTTTTATGCATTTTTTTTTTTCATAATTAGATCCCATTCAAAATGGGGAGGATATAGGTATGTTGGAGATGAGGAAGTACTGCTGGATGTCCCTCCTAATGCCTTGCTGTGGGATCAAACCCGTGTTTGTCGCTTTCCAACTGGTGTTCTCTACCACTAGACTATTGCAACCCCAATGCGTATGTCATTTTCACAAATGCCATGAATCAGCAAGAAAAGGATTTGTATCAGCTGATGTGAAGACTTCTGTTCAGTAACTTTGGGAGGATGCATTTGTAAAAAATGATGAACATATAACCTATAAAGTAATCGTGTTTTGATGCAGTCTATACATAAGAACCATTTGTGCAAGATTCTGTTTGTACATGCATATGCAATGGCCAAAATCAGCCTTGTAAGACGGATGTCCGAGTCAAAGCACACATACACGAGAATCTAATATACCTCAATCAAGTGATAGATTCTTTATGTAGACATATTCAGTGAATTGCACCCAGACATGTATGTTACTGAATTTACATACCATTACACGTAGGATGGACGAGTCAGGAAGTGAATAATATGGATTCGATCCTTCTGTGGGCTGTTAGGAAGGGCATCCAACCTTAATTCCCAAAGCTATTATATGTCTATGTCCACTCACATTTTTGAGTTCCTTCATTAAGGTGGAACATAATCTTTTGCTAGGGGGCTAGGGAAAAATTCATGCATTGTACATATTTGTTATTTTCTAATTTTGTTCTTCATTGTTTTCCAGACATAATTTTCTAATAGGCTTGCCCGTAGGTTTTCAAACTTGGAGACAGTGAAACTACCCATATTAATGACCGATGCTTGAAAGCTGGAGCTACCTTTAATTACTGGAAGTTGATTGCCAAGAAACTGGGCCGAAATCAACGTTGGCTTAGTGTCGATTGGCAGAAGGAATATGACAATATCCTCACGACATTGGCTCCACTGCACCAGAAAAACTCTTCCAGGAAAGCTAAACATCACTGCAGAATCATATGGGAAGCGAAGAATACCCATGCAGTTGTTGTATGTGCCTTTCAAGTTTGCAGGCTATGCAAGATGCACAAGGCTTCCACATTGAATATTGAGGGTTCCATAGATATTCTACTTTTTCAGCAAAACTGTAATGTAATAAATAATTCTATGCTATTGTTCATTGCTTTTATACACCCATACTAAAAGATTACATAACACCCTGTATGGTAAAGCTATACAGGTAGAGTGTAAAGGTTAAATACTATTTCCTGCTTTTATCCCTAAATTTTTGCTCATTCTTAAGTTCTTGTGAGAAGAACTTGGTCTGCATATTACCTTATATATTATCGCCATAAAGATGTTGCCATTTATATCACTATTAATCCCACTCGAATGGGGATTGATACAATAATTTGGAGCTGGGAAATTGAAGCTAGATGGTTTTCTTAAACTCCTGTTGTGGGTCTGTCGCCTTCAATGTCGAGTGCTCTAACCACTGCACTGTTGCAGTCTCCAGCTTCACAATGGCATACAGACACTCCGCAACTTACGAACAAGTTAGGCTCCATAAGTCCATTCATGACTAGAATTGTTCATAAATTGAGCTAAGAAAAAAGCACTGGACTGTACATACATATGGAGTACTCTGATATTTAGGCTAAAGACACATGAAACTCTAAGTATACAATATTAAGGATTTTAATATGTTCATAAGTTGATATTTTTTATGTATAGTACTGTATATATGCTGGTTAAGCTCCAGAAAGGACTGCAATCATTACGCAAGATTCCAGGACCCTTTGTTTAAGATATCCATGTTGAAGAGTGATTGAGAATTTCTTCTCTTAGAGAGTTAATAGCTCTTTTCCAGAAATGTCTTCAACAATGAAGTGCCTTTCGCCTTGGTATGCGAGCTGAAGACACTTTTCCAGAATGTGTTTTCAGCAAAGATTGTTTTGTACTTGGTGTACAATACTAATGCTTCACCAGCATATGAAATATCCAGGGACTTCTTCACTACCACTTAATTTCTAATTTTTGTCAAAGCTTGGAAAAACACCAAGGAATAGCAAGTACAAAACAATCATTGCTGAAAACACTCTTCTGAAAAAATATGTTTAGACCTCTCTTGAAGTGGAACTTCCTGATCTACGTCTTTGAAAGAGGAATCTCTTTATCACTCTCTTCAATGTGTTTTGTCTCTCACACTCTTTCTACGACAGAACGCCATTATTCTTAGCTAGAGAAAGAAGCCCTTGCAATGGTCCATGCATTGCAAAAATTTCACTACTATTTATGGGGACAAGCTAACTTTGCTGTTATTGCAGACCACAATCCACTGCTTGGTATCTTCAAAGAATATGCTACCTATGGCCTCTGGTAGAATTCAGAGATAGTCTTTGCTACATTAGTTTTAATTTCACTTTGCTTCATAGGTCCGGTGCTTTACTTGGTACCGTGGAAGCTTTAAGTCATTTGCCACTGTCTAATGAATCTAGTGAAACTACTGAGGGCACTCTTATTCCTTCAGAGTGGCACTAGCTTGTACTTTCCTAACTCCTCACCTGTTATGAGTGAGCATATCCGTATCGAAACTAATAACAATCCTACTATGTCTAATGTATTCAAGTTTTGTGAACTTGGATGGCCTACATCTTCTACTGGTTACCTGAATCTTACAACTTATGTTCAAAGAAATTAACTCTCCTTACAGAAAGCCTGTATTCTTTGGGGCTCTCGTGCTATTGTACCTCCTAAACTCCGACTTAGAATCAAGAGTGAGTTACACTCATCTCATGTGGGTTTGGCTCATATGAAAGAACTTGCTAGAAGCTACCTATGATGGCCTGATCTTGATAAGGATTTGGAAGAATTATGCAACTGTTGCCCAAACTGCTTGTCACATAGAGCAAATTCTCCTAAAGCAGAACTTCATCCATGGGATTGGCCTACTGGCCCATGGCACCGCATTCATGTAGATTTTGCAGGCCTTGTTGGTGGCTGCTATTTTTTGATAAGTGTTGATGCTCATTCTAAGTGGGTAGATATCTATCACATTAACGGTACTACTTCTAGTGAAACTTTCACTTGCATACAACATTCTTTTGCAAATTTGGATTGCCTATTTCTATTGTTTCAGATAATGAAACCTGTTTTACTTCGCAGGAGTTCCAGTACTTTATTCAGTGCCATGGTTGCAGGCATATCACGACAACTGCTTATAAACCAAATGCTAATTGACCAGCTGAGAGGATAGCTCAGTTTTTTAAGCGATCACTAAAGAAATCATCTTCTTCTATTGACATTCAGTTGATAATTGACAAGTTTATGCTAGACTATCGTCTAACACCTCATTCTACTACTGGTGTTTTGCCAGCTGAACTCATGTTTGGTCATCGTCTCTGTTCTAGGTTAGATTTATTGTGGCCTGGTGAGAGTGTTTCTGCTTAAGTCCATAAGCGTCAGCAATCTCAAAAGCATTTATACTCTAAGGAAACTAGGAAGGTCCAACTCTCTCCAGACTCCAATGTAATGATTCAAAACTATGCTAATCGAGGTCCTAAGTGGATTCCATCAGTAACCACAGAGTAAACTAGTCCCCTAGCTTATAGATGTTCTTTACTCTTGGGTGTAGTTAAGAGGCACCAGGACCAGATTATTCCAAGGAATCAGGTTACACCTGAAACTAATGCTGAAGTTATCGTTACTATGATTAACCATTCTCCTAAACCTCCAACTATTAGTGTTGACATTTCTGCAAGTACATCTGATACAGCCCTTGAAAGCCTGTAGAAACAATGCCTCAGTTTCAAGGTAGTCCATGTAGGTCTTCCCATCTTAGGAATCCAGTGGACAAGTTAAACCTCCAATTCTATTTCTAAATTGGGGGAAAGGGGAAGGTATTTGTATCTTAAGAGTGAAGGGGTGTTATATACTAAATATAAATTGTTACTAAACTATTTCTATTGACATCCGAATGAAATCCTACATGTAAAAAGAAGAAGAGTAAGAACCATCGTACGAGCTACCACTCTCCCGCTCCTCCATGTGTGTTGACCGATATAAGACTAAGAATGCCTATGTCTCGCTCCAGCCTATATCCCTCCTAATATCTCCATGTAGTACCTCTATTCCTCCTATTTCCTAATCTCATTCTTACTTCCATCTACGTAGATCCCATAGTTAATCACTAACCTAACCTTCTCCCTGTGTAACTATTGAACTGGCGATGTAGACAAATGGCCAAACTCTGATAAGCACCAGTAAACATAATTCCTATTTACTAATTTTGCTACCTACTATCATATTATTTGTATTACTATTATTTTATGTTTTGTACCTTAAGCTAAAAAGGTACTATAATATGGAACCAAAGGATCAGGCAATAAGCCTGTAAGAGCTCTCCCCAATTTACACAAAAAATTAGGTAATGTGTTGGCTTCACCTCTGGCAACTTTTCTAAACTTCCTCCAAGAAAAGACAGGAGAGCTTCTTCTTTTTCCCTTCTCAAAGCTTACCTCTAAGAATTTCCCTACAATTTTTCAGGACAGTCTCTCTTACTACGAATATATTTCTTTCTCACGATTCTTTGCAGAATCTCTTTTCAGGCAAATTGGTTTAAGTTTTATACTTTAGACCCAGTTCACTCAAAGACACAAGGAAAAATTAGAGAGATACAGCTACTGATTGCATCTGTTCTGTTCTGTTTGTATGTGTGATTAGCTAATTGTGATTACCTAATTTTACTTACGGGAAAGAGCCCCAAGTTCAAAACTTCCCGTCTCCTGATCGGTTCCATTTTGTACTTAGTGATACTTATCATACCTGTCCATAAAACTATGGATTGAGTTAGCATTAACTACCTCCTCGCTTAGTGAATTCCAGTTATCAACTATTCTTACACTAAAAAAGTACTGCTTTACATCCTGCAAAGAAGTTCTAGTGCCAGTGATATCAAAATATCGATCCCTATCCACTCTGCCATAACTATGAAGGAATTTAAAGACTGTCACCATATCCCCCATCAATCTTCTAGCTTCGAGTGATGGTAAGTCTGAAACCCTCAACCTCTCATCATAACTGAGATTCCGTATTTCTGGCACCAGTTTCGTGGCATGTCTCTGAACTATTTCCAGCTTAACTACATGATTTTTCAAGTACGGATTCCAAAAAGGGTTGCATTTTGGCCTCATATAGCTTATTAAAATATTTCTGAACATTTCTTTGCCCATGTGCCTGAAGGCTACCCTTACATTTTCTAAGAAAGCATATTTCTAAGAAAGGATTTAGAGGCAATGGTTATAAGCCTTGATGAAAAAATTCGGAAAATGGATAGAGACATGAAAGAAAATGAAACACTCAGAGAGGAAATAAGATCTTTGGAGGAAGCAAATAAAGCACAAGGGCAGGAGAGAAAGGAACTAGAAAAAAGAATAAAGAAGCTGGAAGGGGAAAAGAGTGAACTAGAAACTAGAATTTTTAAACAAGAAGATAAAAACAAACAGCTGAATAACAACCTAAAGGAATTAGATGTTTGTTCACTGCTCTCTTCTGAGAGAGACGAGATTGCTGCTTGGAATGTCCAGATTAAGGAAAACATTGAACAGTTTAGAAAAGAGTTCCAGGAGCTGAATATGGAAAATGATACCATGAAAACTTCCTTTGCTGATGCACTAAAGGGGAATGTGGCAGTAAAAGAGGCTGTAAAGGTGGTGGCACTGGAAAACATACAAACAGTTGACTATAAAGAGACAGTAATCGAAAAAATGAAAGACGATGTGATGGAAAGGGCAAACCCACTCATCAAACAGGCACTTGATAAAGAGAAGACAGTGGGAATCTCAGGCATAAGCGAATCCCAGGAGCCAACATGGCAGGGGAGACTTGAAGAAAATGAAGCTAGGGTTGTAGACCTGATAAGAAAGCTTGGAATAGTTTGTGGTCCTGAGGATACTGTAAACATACACCAACTAGGTAAATATTCGAGGGAAGGAAAGCCGAGACCAACAAAAGTAACCTCTGAGAGAGGGGAAACATGTAGGGCAATATTGTTGAGAAAAAAGTCTAAAAGACCTTCAAGAATTCAAAGAAGTGTTCATTAGACGATACAGAACACAGGAAGAGATGGGAAAGATCAAAAACTTGTTGGAAGAGGCAAGAAGGTTAAATGAGGAAAGAAATGAAGAAGAGAAGAACAATTTTCATTTCAGAGTTCTTCCAAATAAAGGGGAGATAAAGAAGATAATGACAGAAGATCAGGGGATGGGGCCTCATTAAGATTGTTATACACAAATGCTGATGGATTAGCTGGTAAGGCAGTAGAATTAAAAGATAGGATTCACAACAGTAAGGCAGATATAGTAGCAATTACAGAGACTAAGTTGAGTGAGGACATAAACAGTGTCACAGTTTTTCCTAAGGGCTTCAGAATATTAAGGGTTGAGAGATCTGAGAGGACTGGTGGAGGGATAGCACTGCTCATAAGTGAAAGGATTCAAGTTGAAGAAATAAACTTGGCTATAGAAAGTGAGTTCAAGGAATTTCTTGTTGCTCGCATAAATACTGGGTCAGAGAGCATTATAACTGTTGTATATAACCCACCAAGGAACCAGAATAGGCTTGAAGTTTATGAGGAAAGTCATATAGGTACTATTGAAGTCATAAACTCAGTTGTTAACATGGCACGGGAGAAAAAATGTAGGATTTTGATTATGGGAGATTTTAATCATAAAGAGATAGATTGGATAAATCTTGACCCACACAGTGGTGAGGACTCATTCGGGGCAAGGTTCCTAGATTGCGTACAAGGGAATTTCCTACACCAACATGTAATGGAACCAACGAGGGCCAGGGGTGGGGATGAGCCATCACTACTTGATATAGTATTCACAGATAATGTGTTGGATATTGAAAAAATTGAGTATGAACCACCAATTAGAAAGAGTGACCACTGTGTGTTGTTGATGGAGGTTGCTATGATATAAGTGATCTAATCCTTTATTTATAATAGGGTTATTCCCTTTATCGCACCTCTTTTGTTTTCATTGTACTTATACACATTGTTGGTTTCTAATGTTTATATTGATTGAGCCGACCGGCACCCATCTTGCAACAATAAAGTGGAAGCCATGATATATATGCTCATTATTAGTACAAACCTTTACATTTGGCGACGAGTGAACCCACCATGGATATGGGAAACCTCTCGAGTTTGGTTATATTACTGGCTTAAATAGATTCGCCTTGCAAGATTTCTGGTAGGTGCCAAATGTTTTGTTTGCCGACGCCCGGATTAGGCTACCATGGTTATGCCTAATTGGATCCTGGATTGATGCTGCATGATTCACTTCGACTAGGCTAGTGTTGGATTTAAGCCTAGGTGCCCTGTATGATGTTGCTGCAGTTTTGGGCGCATGTTTCTTCAAGCCTAGCATACGTTTTTGCTACCCTAGCATATCGAATTGTCGGTTGTTTGGGTGCTACATTAGCCTAAGTGTTTGTGGATACTGGTAATATTACAGAATAGGTCCACAATGTCGTCGTCGTTGAATCAGATTAGAATTGATTGTTTTAATCCATCGAAAATTTCCTTGGAATTATGGCTAAGCCTATTAGAGGCACATTTTAGTCATTTAAATGTCACTGAGGCTGACGAGAAAAAAAATCTCCTGCTTGTGTTTTGGGTACTGATGTTTTTAGTGTTTTAGGCAATCTTTGTGCTCCTGATTTGCCCCACACAAAGTCTTATGCAGAATTGGTTCAGTTATTGAAAGGTCATTTTATTGTTAAGCCTTCTTATCACAGAAGTTTGCTAGCCTTCCAGCAAAGAAAAAAAAGGAAGGATGAGAGTGTAAAGGAATTGTATGCTGATTTAAAGGCTCTAGCAAAGCATTGTAATTTTGGCAACCAATTTGATGGTAGGGTAAGAGATCAGTTATTTATGGCTGTAGATGCTGAAGTTTATTTTTCAAATTTAGTGGCTCTCAACATAGATCTCCAAGCAATGACCTCTCAGGCTATTTTGGAGAGAATTTTGAGCATGGAAAAAGCATTTGTAAGTGAGAAAGATGAGGTTCAGTCACAGGTTCAGGTTGTAAGAAGAAAATATGTAGGTTTATCTTGTCAACATTGTGGTTCCTCTCATGACAGCTTTTATTGTAGATTTAAGCATTTATCATGTTATAATTGTCATAAAAAGGGTCATTTACAGAAGGTTTGTAAAGAAGCCAAAAGAGAGAGTGGTTATAGTACAGCTAAAGGTTCAAATAAACCAAGCAAGAAAGATTTTAGTAGTAAACCTAAGTTTAATAGTAGGAAAACTGTAAAGATTGTGGATGATCAAGATGTATCATTAAGTGATAATGATGATGAGGATGATAAAGTGTTAACTGTCAGAGATAAAATCTATGCTGTCCATGCTGAACAATTTTATTTTTCTGTTAATAAGATCCAAGTTCCTTTTGAGGTTGATAGTGGTGCTACTGTTTCAACCTTGAATAAAGATTGGGTTGAGAAGTTGAATTTGAAAGTTGAACAATGTAAGAAACCCTTACAGGCTTATGATGATTTTAAAATAAAGGTTTTGGGAAAAGTGATTGCTCCTGTTGTGTATAATGGATATAATGTATCACAAGTCTTTTGTGTTGTTGGTTCAAAGAATACAAATTTATGTGGTAAAAATCTAATGAAACAAGTTGGCATTTATTTAGCAGGATTAGATAATAATAATAATAATAATAATAATAAACTTTATTTCCATTTCATTACAATGGGTATTCGTCAGCCAGGACAAGCCCCAAGCCCCCACTGTGATGTCCACCCACAGCAGTTCCTGCCAGTAAACAGCTTAAACTCTCGGTCTTGGACGGGGACCGATCTTTCGACCTCGTGAATGCGAAGCCAGCGCGTTGCCACTGTACTAGCCAGCAGGTTAACAATGTTCATAATGTAAGTGTTGAACAAGTGTTTGAAGTTTATAATGTTGATGTAAGCAAACCTATTTCTAGCATTGTAGCTAAAATTCATTTAAAGAGTGATGCTATTCCAAAGTTTGTAAAAGAACGTGCTGTTCCATTTTACCATAAAGAGATGGTTTAAGTGGCCATTGATAAACTTGTAAGTGAAAATATTATAGAATCTGTTTCTCATAGTGAATGGGCTGCGCCTATTGTACCTGTGTTAAAAGAGAATAAGAAAGAAATTCGCATATGTGCAGATTTTAAGCATTTGAATAAGCAAATACAATGTGATAAATACCCCTTGCCTAAGACTGATGAACTTTTGTGCAATGTTGGCAAAGGCAAATTTTTTTCTAAGATTGATTTGAAGAATGCATATTTGCAAATACCTGTTGAAGAACAAAGTCAAGAGTTTTTAGTTATTAATACACACAAAGGAATGCATAAATACAAGAGGTTGCCCTTTGGCTTGTCCTCTTCTCCTGGTATTTTTCAAAGATTTATTTCACAGATCTTATGTAATATTGATGGTGTTGCTGCATATATAGATGATATAGTTGTCAGTGGTGAAACTAAAGATGAGCATGATGAGAGACTCAAGAAAGTTTTAAATGTGTTGCAATCTCATAATGCACAGATAAATAAGAGTAAAACAGTTTTAAATATGGAATGTATTGAATATTTAGGTTACTGTATATCAAGTGAAGGAATAAAACCATCCCCAAAGAAGGTTAAAGCAATTTTGGATGCTCCTTGTCCTACCTCAGTAGCAGAGGTCCACTCATTTTTAGGGATGATTACATTTTACTGTAGATTTATTAAGAATTTTTCAACTAAATCAGCTCCATTATATGATTTATTGAAAAAAGGTGCCAAGTTTAAATGGACAAAGATTGAACAATATGCATTTAAATGTCTTAAGCAAGATTTTGTAGACTCTAAAGTGTTAGTAAATTTTGATGGGTCATATCCCTTGATTGTAGAAGTTGATGCTTCACCTGTTGGTGTAGGATGTGTGTTATTGCAAAAGGTCAATGGAGTAGAAAGACCTATTTATTTTGCAAGTAAGAAATTGAGTAGTGCTGAGATGAAATATTCACAGTTGGATAAAAAAGGATTGTCTTTGATTTTCGCTGTCAAAAGATTTAGATATTTTCTTTTGGGTGGAAAATTTATGGCCAAAACGGACCATAAGCCACTTTTAGGATTGTTTGGTAAAGATAAGCCAATTCCTCAGAATGCCAATTCTAGGATACAAAGATGGGCTTTGTTACTTTCTCAATATGACTTTGATCTAGTGCATAAACCTGGAAAGGAAAATGTTATTGCCGATGCACTTAGCCGTCTTCCAGTAGAAGATGAAATTCAGTCTGGGATTCCTGCTGAGTATGTAAGATTAGTGGAATTGCTTGATTTTGATGAAATTTCTTATAAGGTAATTAGACAATATAATAAGAAAGATAAAGTGATGTCTCAGTTAATTAATTGTCTAAGATTTGGTTGGTCTAAAGAACATAATTCGTTACTCATGGAATATTGTAATGTTAAAGATGAATTGTCTTTTCATAATGATGTAGTGTTATACAGGAATCGTATTGTAATACCTGTAGAGTTGAGGTGTAAGATATTGACTCATTTACATAATGGTCATAATGGAATAAATGCCATGAAAGCAGAGGCTAGGAAATGGGTTTGGTGGCCAAAGATTGACCAAGACCTTGCAGAGATGACAAAGAATTGTAATATTTGTTTTAAGAATTATAAACAACCACCAGCTAATACTTTGTCATGGCCTAATATGGGAAAACCATGGTCTAGGGTCCATATGGACTATGCAGGTCCTACTGATGGTAAATATTTTCTAATTGTCATTGGTTCTTATAGTAAGTTCTTAGATATACAGTTCTCTAGTTCTGCAACATCTGGTGTCACTATAAATCACCTAAGGAAAGTATTTTCTAATTTTGGCTTGCCACACATGATAGTGTCAGATAATGCTCCTAATTTTGTATCAAAGGAAATGAAGGTGTTTTTTCAAAAGAATGGTATAAAACATGTTTGTCCTGCCCCTTATCATCCAGCCTCTAATGGTCTTGCAGAAAGAGCTGTAAGGACATTTAAGGAGGGTTTAAGAAAATTTAAAGAGGGAGATTATACTACTAGAGTTTGTCGTTTTCTTTATAACTATAGAAAAACTGTACATTCTGCTACAGGAAAAGCTCCTGCAGAGATTATGTTTAATAGAAATTTCAGAGGTACTGTAGATGTAAAGCTAAAAGAAAGTAAAGAATGTAATGATAGTCTTTCAAATGAAGAAAACATGTACAAAGTTGATGATGCTGTGTTTGCACGTAACTATGGTAAAGGTCCACTATGGGTGGAAGGTAGAATTGTAGAAGTATTGGGTTTAAGAAATTATAAAGTGCAAGTACATTGTTCAGGGAATATGATATGGAAAAGACATTCTGATCAATTGATGCATAGATATTTTGGAGATTTCAATCAGTCTAATAATGAAATGTTGAATAATGATTATGATAATCCTGTTGTAAGTGAAATTGAAGCTGATAATCCTGTTGTAACAAGTGTTCCTAGTGAATTAACAACCAATTCTAATATTATAGAAACAAATGGTGTACTTTCAAGAGATATTATTAATGTACCTTCAAGAGATGTAAGTAATAGTGCATGTGATGAGTTACTTATACAGACTCCAGTAGTGAGAAGGTCTCAGAGAAATGTCAAGCCCCCTGATCGTCTTAATTTGTAAATAATGTTTTGAACTCCTTATATAGAATTTTCATGTGTGCCTTGTTTTAAGAAGTTGATGATTTATTTTTTATATGTGATGTATTGCAAATTCTAGGGGAAAGGAATGTTATGATATAAGTGATCTAATCCTTTATTTATAATAAGGTTATTCCCTTTATAACACCTCTTTTGTTTTCATTGTACTTATACACGTTGTTGGTTTCTAATGTTTATATTGATTGAGCCGACCGGCACCCATCTTGCAACTATAAACTGGAAGCCATGATATATGCTCATTATTAGTACAAACCTTTACAGAGGTATATCATTGAAGATATTCTGCCTGAGAGAAGAGGCACTGAGGACATGAGGAGGAACTATCCGAAAGGAAATTACATCAAAATGAATGAGCTTTTTGCAGTTATTAACTGGAGAACCTTATTTTACAACAAATTTGTACAAGAAATGTATGACATCTTTTGCGAGAAATATGGGAAGATAGTAGATTGCTGCATACCTGTCACCAAAGTAGGTGTAATTCATGCCAGAGAGAAATGGTTCGATAATGGGTGTAAAAGAGCTAAGGAGTGGAGAGACAAATGATGGAAAAGGTATAGGAGGAGAAAAAACATAAATGCCTGGCAAACCTACAAAAGAGCAAGAAATGACTACCTAAGTAAAAGGAGAGAGGCAGAGAGAGATTATGAGAGGGACATCACCAGGAAGGTTAAAGAAAATCCCAAGCTTTTCCACAGCTTTATCAGAGGAAAACTGAAGGTAAAAGAACAGGTTTTAAGGCTAATGAGAGCAGATGGAAGCATCACTGAGACGGATGAAGAGATCTGCAGAGAATTGAACAAGGAGTTTCAGTCAGTATTTACAGTAGAAAATACCCCACCCCCTCAGATTGCAGAGATTGAAGCTCAAGGGCCGGTATTAGAGAACATCAACCTTACAGCCACAGAGGTATGCAAAGCGCTGATGGATTTAGATTTTCATAAAGCTACAGGTCCTGATGACATATCCCCTCATGTGCTTAAAAAATGCGCAAACTCAATATCAGTGGCACTAAGTATCATACTTTAGAAGTCACTGGAGTCAGGGGAGATTCCAAGATGCTGGAAACAAGCAAATGTGATACCTATCTTCAAAAAGGGAAGGAGGGATACGGCTCTGAACTATAGACCAGTTTCCTTGACCAGCATAGTTTGCAAAGTTATGGAGAAACTACTAAGGAAACATATCTCTCTTCACTTGGAATCCTTCAACTTTTTGTCAGTGAGGCAACATGGCTTCAGAGAAGGTAGATCAACAGTAACAAACTCATTAGAATTTTATGATGAGGTAAGCCGAATCTTACAGGAAAGAGAGGGTTGGGCAGATTGCATATTCCTAGACTTCCAAAAAGCATTTGACACTGTTCCACATGGGAGACTTATTAGGAAGCTGCAATCAATGGCTAGAATAGGTGGAACTGTTTTGGAATGGATAAAAACTTACTTAGATCGAAGGGAACAGAGGGTTAGAGTAACACTCAGTGTCTGAATGGAGAAGAGTTAGTAGTGGAGTTCCACAGGGTTCAGTTTTAGGGCCACTTTTCTTCCTTGTATATGTAAATGACCTACCAGAGTCTGTAAATTCATTCATGAATATGTTTGCAGATGATGCAAAGATTGTGAAGAAAGTAAAAAACGAGAACAATGGTAGAGAATTTCAGGAGGATCTAAATAATCTGCATGAGTGGTCAGAAAAGTGGCTAATGAAATTCAATACTTCAAAATGTAAGGTAATGAGAATGGGTACAAGTGCAAGAATGCCCAAGCTTGACTACTCGGTGGCTGGAGTACAACTTCAAGAGGCAGAAAACGAGAGAGATCTAGGAGTAAACATACTTGCAGATTTGTCTCCAGAAATAAATATAAATGGCATAGTAAGGGCAGCATATGCATTCTAATCAAATGTAAGGGTAGCATTCAGGCACATGGACAAGGAAATGTTCAGAAATATTTATGTTACTTATGTGAGGCCAAAACTCGAATATGCAGCCCCCTTTCGGAATCCACACTTGAAAAAGCACATAGCTAAACTTGAAAACGTTCAAAGACATGCCACGAAACTGGTGCCAGAAATACTCAATCTCAGTTATGATGAGAGGCTGAGGGAATTAGACTTACCATCACTCAAAGCTAGAAGATTGAGGGGGGATATGGTGACAGTCTTTAAATTCCTTCATGGTTATGATAGAGTGGATAGGGATCGATATTTTGATATGGCTGGCTCTAGAACTAGAGGTCATAGTTTGAAGCTTCGTAAGAAATCTTTGCAGGATGTAAGGAAATACTTTTTCAGTGTCAGAGTAGTTGATAATTGGAATTCGCTAAGCGAGGAGGTAGTTAATGCTATCTCAATCCATAGTTCTAAGGACAGGTATGATAAGTATCACTAAGTATAAAATGTAACCGATCAGGAGACGGGAAGATACGAGCTTTGGACTCTTTCCCGTAAACGCAATTAGGTAAGTACATATATATATATATATATATATATATATATATATATATATATATATATATATATATATATATATATATATATATATATATATATATATATATATATATATATATGTTCCGGTTTTACGTCATGGATTCCCTTTTTTAGCAAGCGCTAGAACGGTCGCCTTCTTACCAAGGACTTGTTTTGGCAGATGTAATCGTTATCCTGAGTGCATGCCCTTCCTAACCTCAGACCGTGACTGGGCGCGAACCCTCGACCTGACGCCTCAGAGTCGCGGACGCTACCGCTTGAGCCACGTGACTACACTCTCTCTCTCTCTCTCTCTCTCTCTCTCTCTCTCTCTCTCTCTCTCTCTCTCTCTCTATATATATATATATATATATATATATATATATATATATATATATATATATATATATATATATATATATATATATATATATATATATATATATATTATTTACTATTTACTGATGCCTTATATTTAAGTTCTAACTTACATAAAATTATATATATTCCTTATTTTGTCCTAATATGAGCGTGTATATGGAAAGAATACCTGTGTTTTCAGTGCAATTAAACAATTTCGTTTTCTCCAGGGAAAAGAAAGGAAGATTCGGTATTCAAAATATAGTTGAAATCTGGTAATAACGGACATTATTTTATAACTACAATTTACGAAAGAAGAGCATAGCCTGATATACATAGAAGATTATAGTATGTATTTCAAGTGCTAGTACATGTGTAAATACTGAATATAATAAGTTATTATATTTAATCTTTAATTCTTAGAAGAAGAAAACTCCAAAGAGGTTTGGTTGCTGTACAGTGCGGTAAAACATACCGAAGTCTCACTTTGCCTGAGGGTAAGAGCGGGACTCACTGGTGTAAATGCCAAACATTATTTTCCTTTATAATTTCGCCAGTTTTAAAGATTAATTTCTTAGTGTTTAACAACGTTTTCTATCTACCAAGCAAAATAGTTCATTATGATAATAAGTTTATTACACTGAAGGCGTTTGAGAGTAATATAATATCAAAAGGTTTAAGTGAAACGTTGAAACTGTATTTGGAATGAGCCTCGCCTCGACAGGTACTCTTGTGAGAAAGACCAACAGGTTTTCTATAACATACAATATTAAATGTACTTTAAACAACAAGTACCATCTGAAACGAATAGTATCCATCAGTGCCATTCCTTGGCGTGACATAATAATATTAGTAATACTTTTAGTAAATGAAATAATATTCGAGTAAAATATAAATGTTTTCCATAGTGGGAGGGGAGGAAGACAGCGAAGGTTACCATTTAAGCATTTTTACCTAAATCACAGTCTTTATTTCGAATAATAACGAACAAGGAACCCCTTTCTGCAAATAAAAAAACAAGTAACACTCTAGATACAAAATTTTTGCTTCTGAATGGCATTTTGATGAATAATAATTCTTAAAAAATGGCTTTATTTGTAAGGAATCCTTTGGTTTGTGGTCACCGCAGGCAATAGAGGAGAAAGAGACAGTGTTTTCCTTCCAGTATCTCAAGAAGGATACCTTCAACCCCTCTTCGCAGTTGGAACTTGGACCCACCCAATGGGCGGTGAGGTTATGGATCCTTGGTGCAACTCCATCATAGTTTGAAGAAATTAAAATATCCGTATATTTAATCATTTACTGCTAAAAATGACATTCGTTATAATAATTCGTTTGTGTATTTTCAGTTATCTATTTGCTGTATAAACCATCTGAATGCATATGAAAATTTGGTAATGAGTTATTATATTATTATTATTATTATTATTATTATTATTATTGTTATTATTATTATTAATATTATTATTATTATTATTAGTGTGCATATCTATATATGCAAGTGTTGTTTAAACAAAACTACTTCAAAAGACTTATCCTTATACAAATAATTATTTAAAATTTAATAAGATAATTTTCTATATAAAGTGTCTTATATATTTGAAAATTGATCTAAATCAGAAAAATCCGTTCAAGAAATATTTTCATTACGAAGAACAGGTGGGCTGGGATACCAGGGCAGAAATGTATCTTTGTTAAGATATCTTCAATTCCGATCTCCGCGCACGCCGCTTAGACGACTATCATTTTATCGAATCGTTTGTTTTATCAATTATATAGAATAATTAAACTTGGTTTAAATCTTCATATTCTTTCTAAACCTCTATGATTAAGAAAAGTGTTCCTGAAAAATTATTTTAAATAAAGAAAAAAAATCTGCTAATTGTAAATATTTAGTTTTTTCGTACAGTTTATTATATTCCGCTTGAATACGGAAAATTTACGGTGCTTCTGAGGAACTGGGATATGCATTTCATCAAAAGCGAATAAAGGTTCGGTTAGGTGAAGTTAGGTTAGAAATTGGGCTTGCCTTTAAGCTCATAATCGAAGACGTCTAAATGCAAAATTCAAAAGCGACCATCGTGGTTAGATGTAAACAAAACGGGGTTAGGCGAAATACAGACGGGATAATATATACAGTATATATTTATTTTATTTTATTATTATTTACTGTCTTAAAATTGTGAAACGTCTAGTGACTGTGAAGACGAGTTGATGTATCACAAATATGAGCCGTATGTGGTAAATTTGATAAAAAATGGCGAAATCTGATCACGAGAGGTATGGATAAAGACAGGTTGGATTTGGGATAGTGAGACTGTATGCCCTTCCCATCGCTGATTTAATTGCCTTATAAAATAATAAATGCCCCACATTGAAACGTTAGGATGGGCATCAAGTCTTAAGCTCCTAAGATGCAGCCTGTGTTTCTGTCCCCTTTCATGGGAAGTGATTGTGACACCTTACTCTAAATTAACTTTCCTTTCAGGCATATGTTGTAAAGTTGCAAATTTTTGGATAACCTGAATGATATATAGTCAGATATATGAAAGTTTATGCTCGACAAACAAAACTATTGAATGAAAACAACATGAAAGGTAAGAAGTTGCTTGTTGAACACCAATCTAATGCTTAATTTGCAGATGGCACAAATTTAGGAAAATATGAGTACTTCTTGTAAAAGACCGGAACAGAGTGTAAGCAAAGCTATTTTATATATTCTATCTATATCCAAAAGCTGTAATCCCTCTTATATGAGGAGTGGTTGAGTTAAAGCATAAAATTCGATTCTGTGGAAGATATACAAATTTAGTCTACTTTTACAATATGCAGGGGAACATGAAGGTGGTATTTCCCTCCCCTCCAGGGAATTTCATATATTAGTGTTTACGGTTAAGAGCGAGATGGAAGTACACATTAACAGTTACCAAGTGATTCACAGTCAGGATAATGCAAAATATAATAAGGTCCTTCACAGACCTTGACAGCACACAATGAAGTACAAAAAGATTGGCTATGCATATCAATAATGATATGCACAGTTAATACAGTCTTCAAGAAAAGATACATTCAAGAACAAGTCAGTTATTCTAACATGTAATTGCTGACTTCTTCGAATTTATGTGTCAGTTAATCCATATTCGCATGAGATGGACACAGACCGGTTGGAGCTTGGAGGGTGATCGCTTACAATATTGAAACCGCATTTTTCTGGTTGTTTTCATTGTGAATTAAATGAATCTGAACTTCATTTCTGGTGCAGAAACATTTTTGGTGCATCCTAACCCAACCTAACCCCCTTAAGGTTATATTTTTCCTAACCAGGGAGTGTATCCCCTGGATCCCCCTTAGGGGAACATAATGATTTTTGCTCCAAAAATGGAGTTCAGATTGGTTTATTTCGCAACGAAAACTATCAGAAAAATGTGGTTTTATTATTGTAAGAGAATAATCCCCTCTTCATAAATAATACCACCTTTCCTAACGCTCTGCGGTGGGCTAGTATGCAGGTTTGTCACTTTTGGCATCAGGAGCTCTAAACACTGTACTGCTGAGTCCCCATATTGTCATTACAATTAATATACATAAGCAGCCGCTGTTGTTATATTTTTGTTCTTTTCTTTCATAACAGGTACAAAGAAGGGTTAACATTGTTAGAGGCGACAGTAAATATGTATTGCATAAAGTCTTGTACTTGGGAATGCAGGTGGCTTCTAGAGTTCAGCTTTTATTGTGAAAGTAACTACTATGCTACCTTATGCATAACTTTTTTGTGATTGTTTGGCCACCCAAAGGTTGCATTGCTTCTGAAATATTTTTGGTGCAAGGTTTTTGTGTGAATATTAAAATATTGCCAATCTTACCATGATGGATAAAATTAGAATACTAAGATCAGGTCATCTGAGATTCAATACTGCCAGGGCAGTGGAAAAGGAGAAGACTGTTACGCTAGCTCCTATGACCACTTCTGAGGGTGTCTTGAGTACTTCTCAGCCAAAGTGGGTCCCATTTGTTGTTCTTGACGTTGGACAGAAGAATGACACTATGTCTGTTCGTAATATGCACCAACCTGAAGTGATACTGCCTCTTTCGACAGATTCCTCTGTGAAAAATACCACTTCACTTATTACAAGTACACACATAGTGCCAGCTGATTCAAAATCTAGGGAAACAGCAAACTCTTCAAGTCGTCCAAGAAGGCGCAGTGCCTCCCCCAGGAAAAAGCAGGAGACACAAGATGCTAAAGTCATAACAGAAGCAAGGAAATCGTCAAAGAAAAGCAAATCTAGAACTAAGAAAACGGCATCACCTGCAGCTAAAAGAAACACAGTCCCAACAGACAATTGTGCAGAAAAGAAAAATGGCAATACTCTATCCAAAGATTCCATCATATCTAATCCAAATAAAGAGATTTCTACCAGCATAGCAGAAAGCCAGCAGGATGCAGTGTTTTCTATAAGAGTGCCTATGTATCCCAATAATTCTAATGCTACGATAACAACGCTAGGGCCTTCACTCGCTTTTAAAAATACCCTGGTTTTTACAAACCCCTCACCACAAGTATACAGCTCAATGACACCTGAACCATCTCCAGTTGTGACTGTTAGTCTAGCTGGTAACAAATGCACCATAAACTCCGATGTTAAGCAAAACGAGGAGCCAAATCCTAGTACCTCAACATCTAGAGAAGTTCACTGTGTCATATGCAGCTTACCCTTTTCGTCATTAGAAGAAATGCGAAGTCACTATATAAGCGAACATAAATTTCGTAGAAACCGTGATAGCAAGAAGCATAAGTTAGATTCCCTGACCACAGGGCCCCCAAAGTTACCCAAATTAACCCTCATTATGCCAAAGTCAAAGCAGAGAGAAGAATGCACAGCCATCTCGCCAGATGTGAATATATATGTAGATAAATCTGATCCGAAATGTCCAGTGTGCTCTATCTCTTTTAAAACCATCCAGGAAGTCAAAGACCATGTCCAAATGGTTCATTCTTACAAATGTTCGGAGTGTAACGGTACCTTTTATACACTCTTTGAATTCACTTGTCACAAATGTAACAAAGGGGGAAAAAAAGTGAAAATTGCAAGGAAAAAGCTTTCCCAAGAAAATTCTCTCAAAATACCTAAAGGAGCAACAAACTGCAATAAAATACACAAGATAACTTTACTAAAAGACCAGAGTGGATTAGTTGATAGAAGACAGGACACTCTGGAAAATCAGGTTAGTAGTAAGCCAGAAATTATGCCAACACTTACTAGGGAAAAGGCTGGTATAGTTCAAGAGAGTAGCCATCTAATGCCGCCTTTGCTCTCAAGAATGGAGGAACCTCATCCTCTACCAGTCTCAGTTGTGAATTTGTCCAGTCAAGCTAGTGGAGCGATGCAGGGTGAAGAAATGATTACATGTGTCGAAGAGAATGATCTCATTGCAAAACACAAGGGTTCGTTATTGGGTCCAGCTTCTCCAGTCACAAACAGTAAAGATACCTCCGCAAATATCAGAGTATTAGAAACGAAAAATCTGCGCGGCTATAGGTTTAAAAAGGAGGAAGTTTCAGAAACTTTAGAAACGGTAGAAGATAAGATAGCCCAGCTAAAAAAGAACCCTCAAGTAAGTGTTTCTTGGGTACCAAAATTGAAAGGAAAAAAATATGAGAATTGTGACTTTGTTTGTGGTCGATGTAACGTATTGTGTATTGACATGGAGGACTACATGGAGCACATCCAAGACTGTCTTACCATAACTAGTGTTACCCTTGAGCCTACTTCTAAACCCCAAAGGATTCTCAAACTACAAAACGAGAGGTCATCGTTCGGTTTTCAAGAAACTAATAATAACAAGTATAGCTTAAATAAGAATCTCATGAATAAACTACAGTCTGTTTTCCCTGGGCTTAATCTTAGTGACACTGGTTCTGAGAGCCAAACTCCAGAAGAGAGAAAGAATGCTCTTAGCTCAGAGCTGCCTGATGAATTGTGCCAGTGTCATCAAAAAAATTTCCTGGACCGGAACTCAGCAAGAGTGTCGGATGATATATCCAATGAAAAATCAAATGTTAAGCTGTCAGTGCTAAACATAAAAGAGGAACCTATCGATGCTTGCACACCTGATCACGAACTTTCCAACCATTATCCTACCTCAGATCTTCAAAGAGGGCTAAATAAAGACTCTGTGCCAGTGGTCACTCCCAATAAACAGAAGCAGCCTATGGTAATGATACCTGTGGCAAGTAAAAGTGAAGAAACACTTGCTGACCTTGCCGGGGAGCATAATAACAATTCATCATCATATAAAATAGCAAATGTGAAGAGCATATCTCCTATCCATGACAGTTCTCCAAACAGTACTTCTTGGGAATCATCTTCTCTAGATCTCTTGATTGACACTGACGACATTAAAATGGAGATCGAGGAAGAGGTCATAGAGGATAATTTTGAGGTAAGGATTTATCAATGGCACTTGTTCATAAATATTCTATTGCTTAGACTAAATTTTTTCTTTAATGCTTAAACTCTGATTCAACTTATGTACAAGACTTTCCTCTCGATACAGTTATAGTCATAACTGTATAGTCATTAACCTAAAGAAATATCTTTACCTATTGGGTTCTTTAGCTACTTAGAATTTACATTAATCTTTCATTATATTCATAATCAAGTTATTATAATTTTTTAGAGGAATTTGACAACAAAAGTTTGATGAGTTTGGGTTATAACTGCTAAGTATGTACATACCGTAAGCTTATAATTAGTCGGAATAAATTGCATGGAGAGATAATAGGTATAGAAATGAAATGTTGCCAGAATAGGAACACAGGTGGGGAGACAGTAAGACATGAAGGAAGAAAAAGAGGTGTTATTATTTACTGTTGTATGTGTCCCTATCACTTCCCATTATGAGGATAGACACAGACAGGTTGGAACTGGAGAATTAAGGTTGGATGTCCTTCCTAGCACCCTTCAATGGCTTAATCGCGTATCTATTAACTCCCAAGTCGAATGCTCTAGCCATTGAGCAGAGATGAAAGAGGAAAATGTGTAGTAGTGGAAGAACCTCTGTTGAAGTTGTAGTGCTGTATAACAATGAAATGCATTCTATGTGTTGAATGTTGCTTGTATATCAGCTTGTGATAGCTGTGTAGCTAGGAAAGTGTTTTAGCGAGTATACCTCCCAAAATTCTTTTACTATTTTGCAGTGAAATTCAAACTTTTTTTTTTATCAGCAGTCTCGCTTGTTTATATAGTCTTGAGCTTTCACAGTTGTATTAGCTAACAACCTATTTCTCTTAGTTTCTGTTAATTTTTTTTTTTTTTGCCAGCAGAAACCACACTTGTAATAGATTATTGTATGGTCTACTCATTGTACAGTGTATATTTTATGATTACTTTGAGACATGTTTTTAGTGTGATTTTACATACGTACCTGGCATTTGTATTGAAATATAAAAGGTTAGCGAGTGCTGTGTTTTTGCAAACAATTTGGTAGTCTCCGTGGCAAACTGGTAGTGTCTGCGCCTCTGAGGCGGCTGGTCGAGGGTTCGCGTCCAATCACGAACTGACGTTAGTAAGGGCATACACTCAGGGTAATGATTACATCTGCCAAAATAAGTCCTTCGCAAGAAGGCAACCGTCATAGCGGGAAAAGCTGTAGTGGAAGAAGAAGAAGAAGAAGTGTTTTTGCAAGCAATTTGATTTCTTTGTTTTACATCATTGTATATTACTTTTTGAAGAACTATTAATCATGAAAAACTTGTTGACCATTAGAGTAACCAAACTTGTCTTTCTAGCTATTTGTGTATGCAAAAACACTATATTGACTACGTTACCCTTCATGCTAAATTTTTTTTTCGTGGATAACAGTGTATTATCATGGTTTTATTGTAAATATATACTATACTTAAAACTCCACATACCATCATAACAAGTTGGTATTAAAATGACGGGGAAGAGCATGCAAGTACTGGTTGTGCTATGATATGCAGATTTTTATCTGTTGGAGTGCCTCAGTAGGAACGATACTTTGTGTGGACAAGTAGCCAGAGATGCAGGTTAGGTACCTCCGATGTTCATCGTGCTTTTCCTGGACGATATACAGTATATACAGTTTAGTAATGAAGTCTTTGTAAAAGAGGAGAAACAATTCCATATACCTGTATTCCCATTTGTCATAACAACTAATTATGGCTGATAGAACGGCTAGGATGTAGTCTGATGAAACTTTGTTTCCTTATTTGGGTTTGGTACGTATTGGCAGAACCGTTTTGGGCTGGCTGTTTGGACGCTAAACCCATATTGCCAACAACCCAGTTAACCGTTTCTAAGATTTTTATATTTTCAGAATGTAACCTAACATAGCTTAACCATCTTAACAAAATGGATGGCACCTAAATGGCATTGCCCAATTATCCCATTCTTGCTTTCCCCCCCCCCCCCCCAGTTGTGGCCACTTTGCTGGCTTTAGCAGGATATGGCGTCATCTTATAAAAGATATGTAATATATTCTTACCATATTGCAGGACCTGTTGTGACACCAATACTGCATTCCAACTCCTCTAACACGAGCAGACATTCATAGATGTACGGTTGTGATAACAAGGCAGTGGGTTTTTGTTAAAACGATATTTTTATGTAATTTACATTCTTCAGACAAAAGTACAAATCGTTGTTACTAACCTGTTTAGGAAATATATGTAAATAATTAATAGTTTATTTTACTGGTGTAATGAACAGAATGGGTATACACTATGTACTAATAACTAATGTACTGCATGCTGATATTGGTTATATGAATGCAGAAGTAATGTACCGTTTTGTTTCTCAATTAGTCCCCGTTTGAGTGAGGGCGGACACAGACAATTTGTAATGACAATTTTATGAAGGAGTTCATCTGTGAATTTTGTAATCCACTTCGTAATTTAAATTATTGTACAACATATCATTAAGGGACTCATTGGTGCATGCCATTTTATATGCAATAACTTTTTGTTGTTGTTTAAGTTTAGATGTCTTATGACAGTCATGATTAGAAATAAACGTGGAGAGTACAGTATATGGTTAATAGTGGTCTTGTTGAAAAAATTATATTTGTACATATGGTTTTCATAGGGTTTATTTATGTGTTATGTCATTAAGTTTTGAATAATCTTACACACCTTGGAACAAAACTTGACTGTACGTTTCAATATATTATTATTATTATTATTACTATTATTTATAGAAAAGAAACCCTCTTTTTTGTGTAAATTGTTTATATGTTTTTATTATTATTATTAATATTGTGGTGTCAGAAAAGAAACCTATTTGAATTTTACACTGTACTTATATTTTAGCAGAAAGTAAGACTTTAGCTCTATACTAATGCATTCTCAGGGTGTGTATTTATGGTCCCGTCTCTACCAACAAAACAATAATTATTTGTTAACGATGGCTAAAGGCATTATAATAGGCCTTGGTCAAACACGAACCAATTACTGTTGTTTTGTCAGTAGAGATGAAATTGGAAATATGGAAATACCTGTACACTACTTTAAAATGCATTTATACAGTGCCAATGTCATGGTTTCTAATATGTTAAAATATACATTTACATATCGGATTGCGAGTCTTTTCTTCCATCAGATTCATTTGACAGTGGAGTTTTAAACATATGATTATTATTTTTATTATTATTATTATATAATTGAGATGGAAATGGAGGAAAGATATGTACTTATTATTATTATTATTATTATTATTATTATTATTATTATTATTATTATTATTATTATAATAGGATGCCAAAAAATTTGATGTTAAGGGATTATATCTTCCATCCATTGGGAAGGACTTTTCATTATTATTATTATTATTATTGAAAGATGCCCCAAAAACTTGAAACATTAAGAGATAAATGCATCTGTCAAGTGGGTAGAACTCTTGTATATATTTCATATGTAGGTAACTTTTGTTTAATGGAATTTTTGTACAACCTTTATTTGTATTCTACATTCCAGTTGAGTTGTCTTAATATTTTTATCATATGTTATTACCAATAATAATTATATTATAACTTTTTGTTATTTTTTTATGTAAAATGTATTTTAAGGTGAACAATATTATGTAATAGATATCGTCTACATATTATTATTATTATTATTATTATTATTATTTTATAAAAAACTAAACAGCAAATATGTATACGTTCTTTGATTGTACATTAAAAAGCTTTTGCTCTTTACTGAAACCATTTTGAAGACATCAGTAAGTTATTCTGTTGCAGAGCTATGCTCTTATTCTTATAATTAGAGAGTACGAACACATACTAGTATGTATCGACATCTTGTAAACAGTTTTAGAGGATAGCAAAAGCTTGATAGCATACAATTGAAAATTATGCACATCAAGGCTATGGTAGGATTAATTCTCCATTATTATTTATTTTCTTGTTTATTGGTAATATCTTAATTTTATGTACACGTGAAATGTAACATTAAATATGTGTCCCATGTATGTGAATATATTTCTGAATGCATTCCGGAACCCGTCCAGATAACTCTTGGTTGTGCTGCTCTCCATTATTGAGAAAAAACTTTCACGCTCCATAAACCAAGCTTTAAACTCTATACGTGACATATACTTAATGGTGAAGCATCATTGTTAAGGAAAAGGTAAATATGAAATAGTTTTATTTTTAAATACAAAGTAGGTTTGTTCAAAAATACAAAGTGGTTTTATATATACTGTACTTGATAGTGTCTAAGGAGATAAGTTAATTAATTAGTTAAAATGAAGTGATCAACAAAGTACCCTGATGAATATCAGTGAGTGAAATAAAGCCCTTATGAAAGGCTCAGAGTAAAGCAGGGAAAACTTGAGGCTTGATTTTGGAATTAGATTTGACAGTGATTTGGTCTTATTCATTACATCAATGCAATGCGCCATGTTATGCGTCACAATTAGTCCCCATTCGAATGGGGGTGGATGCAAACATGTTGGAGCTGGAAAATTAGTCATAGATGTCCTTCCTAAGACCCTGTAGTAGAATCGCACCCCTTTATCCGCCTCTCGACTCATGCACTCTACCACTGAGTTACTGCACATGTATATCGGAATATTTACGATTATAGAGAGATGGCAGTGAGTTTTGTTTTAAAGTGTAGTTTTCTTCCTCTAGTTGTTGGCTACTTTAATGGCAAGAGCAGAAAAAGGCAGTTTGTAAGTCAATATGAAAAAGACACAAGAATGTTGGAGAGCGACGACAATTGCTCTTGAAGGGATGAGGGAAAGCACATGAAACCTGAAGTTTGGTAGTAGCAATAGTATGGTAGTTGTCTGCCATTTTGTGTCTATTTATCTCCTTTCAAATGAGGTGGACACAGGTTGAAGCTGGAGAATTAAGGTTGAATGCCCTTCCGAATGCCAAGAGGTGCGCTCGATTGTGGGTGTGTCGCTTATCGATTTGAATATTCTAACCACTGCACTACCGAGATCCCCATTTGTGAAGAAAACAAAATATATGAAAAATTGTATTTTCTACTGTTCTAGGAGTATTAAACCTGGTTGTAGGGAAAATGGATTACCCTGCTTGTATTTCTCGTGTGTCGTAAGATTAAAAGTGATAGGCAAGCAAAGGGTAGGCAATCTCTGACAAGAAATTTATTTATTTTTTGTTGCAGAACAGCTCACTGGTTATTTGTTCACTTGAGGTCACCCTCCCTACACTGGTGGGATGTTTTATTCTTAAAAGAAAAAACAATGGGGACCATGGTAGCATAATAGTTAGTAATAATCAGGTCGAGAGGCAACAGACCCGAGATCAAGCCAGCTGCATGGGGTTAAGAAGGGCATCCAGCCTTAATTCCCCAGCTCCAATTTGTCTGTATCTACCCCCATAATGTGGAATCATAGTGACATAAAATATAGAAATAAATAAAATATGATGGTAATACTTTTTTTTTTCTTTCAGGTTCTGAAGGTATTATCGAGCTGCAGTTTGAAATTTCTTAGTAATATGGTATTGTTATCTTGAAATATTGAAATCTTAACAATTTTTATTATACTTAGTAGTTAAATTTTTTTCATAAAGCAATAAAATTTTATTTTGTTATACTTTGTTGACTTTCAAGACACCTTTATTGACATTGTAAGTAGTCACTTGGGCAGCCAACTAGATCAGCTTGACGATAGTCCCAAGCCTGGATATATGGAGAAAGTTAAGAGTCAGAAATGGATATTGGGCATTAAACTATGGATCAAAACCACCCAGTCCTTTTAAGTTATAAGAAGAGGCCAGACAACTCCGTCAGTGATGCCTGTCCAGGATGTAACACATGACCTCATATAATCAAACATATTGGAAGACTGCACCGCGCACAAATACATTCCAACAACACTACATACACTCCCTGAAAGCTCTGTGGGAAAGCATGGGATCGGCAGTGTCCAACCTTCGGGACTGGGTTGTTTGGCCAGGCAGCGTAAGGAACAGCAATTTAATGACAGTCTTTAGCCCTAATATATGGAGAGAGTTAGTGTCAGAAATGCCATTTTGCTATTATACAACGCATCAAAACCAGTTTTGAAAGAGAGCAACCCTACATGAACATGGTAAGAGATGGTGATAAAACTTTCCTTATGTAGTGCCTTATGTACTGTTTGCCATTTTGTGAGTCATTATTAATGTGCATTATGGGGATGGACACAAATTGGTTGTAGTTGGGGAATTAAGGCTGGATACCCTGCAGTAAACTCAATCACAGGTCTGTCACCTCCCAAGATGAGTGATCTAGGCACCACACTATATGTATATTGTCCTGAAATTAGCTACTGGATATGTCCCGCTCTTGGTTACTCTAAACAGCATGAGGTATGACTGAGCAAATGTGTATGATTACAGAAGTGGGAGCACATTTTATTTGACATTGTGAAGTATTCTGCCATTGGTTAAGCCTAGCTTTTTAGCCATAACATATTCGCCTATTGTATTAACCCAATTTTTCTCCTGGGATATAGTTCTATCTCATGGTCGGTTTCAATAGTTTTTGACTCCCTAAATGTTATCTTGCCTTTCTTTAGAACTGCGAATGCATTTAGCATTTTTTGTTCCATAGCGAATTTCAGAATAACTAATCTTACATTATAAAAGTGCTTTCTTATATTCTGCAAATAAATTTTCTTACAGAGCTTTAAACTATGGCCTTTGCATCTAGAGCCAACCACATATCTCTCTTCACTTGGAATCCTTCAACTTTTTGTCAGTGAGGCAACATGGCTTCAGAGAAGGTAGATCAACAGTAACAAACTTATTAGAATTTTATGATGAGGTAAGCCAAATCTTACAGGAAAGAGAGGGCTGGGCAGATTGCATATTCCTAGACTTCCAGAAAGCGTTTGACACTGTTCCACATGGGAGACTTATTTGGAAGCTGCAATCAATGGCTAGAATAGGTGGAAATGTTTTGGATTGGATAAAAACTTACTTAGAAGGAAGGGAACAGAGGGTTAGAGTAAGACGCTCAGTGTCTGAATGGAGAAGAGTTAGTAGTGGAGTTCCACAGGGTTCAGTTTTAGGGCCACTTTTGTTCCTTGTATATGTAAATGACCTACCAGTAGTCGCCGTGGCTCAACCGGTAGCGTCCGCGACTCTGAGGCGTCAGGTCGAGGGTTCGCGCCCCGTCACGGTCTGAGGTTAGCAAGGGCATGCACTCAGCATAAGGATTACATCTGCCAAAACAAGTCCTTCGCAAGAAGGCAACCGTCCTAGCCCTTGGTAGAAAGGGAGTCCGTGACCTAGAACCGGATATGTAAATGACCTACCAGAGTCTGTAAATTCATTCATGAATATGTTTGCAGATGATGCAAAGATTGTGAAGAAAGTAAAAAACGAGAACAATGGTAGAGAACTTCAGGAGGATCTAAATAATCTGCATGAGTGGTCAGAAAATGGCTAATGAAATTCAATACTTCAAAATGTAAGGTAATGAGAATGGGTACAAGTGCAAGAAGGCCCAAGCTTGACTACTCGGGGGCTGGAGTACAACTTCCAGAGACAGAAAATGAGAGAGATCTAGGAGTAAACATACTGGCAGATTTGTCTCCAGAAATACATATAAATGGCATAGTAAGGGCAGCATATGCATTCTTGTCAAATGTAAGGGTAGCCTTCAGGCACATGGACAAGGAAATGTTCAGAAATATTTATGTAACCTATGTGAGGCCAAAACTCGAATATGTAGCCCCCTTTTGGAATCCGCACTTGAAAAAGCACATAGATAAGCTTGAAAAAGTTCAAAGACATGCCACGAAACTGGTGCCAGAAATACGCAATCTCAGTTATGATGAGAGGCTGAGGGAATTAGACTTACCATCACTCGAAGCTAGAAGAGTGAGGGGGGATATGGTGACAGTCTTTAAATTCCTTCATGGTTATGATAGAGTGGATAGGGATCGATATTTTGATATGTCTGGCTCTAGAACTAGAGGTCATAGTTTGAAGCTTCGTAAGAAAACTTCTTTGCAGGATGTAAGGAAATACTTTTTCAGTGTAAGAGTAGTTGATAATTGGAATTGGCTAAGCGAGGAGGTAGTTAATGCTATCTCAATCCATAGTTTTAAGGACAGGTATGATAAGTATGACTAAGTCTAAAATGGAACCGATGAGGAGACGGGAAGATACGAGCTTTGGGCTCTTTCCCGTAAACACAATTAGGTAACCACAGCAAAGTATCACTTCCTATCCACCCTGTCAAAACTCAAGATACACTGTTATCATATCCCCCCTTTTATCTAGCAATGAGTTGTGGTTGGTCTAACTTCTTAAGCCTTCCTTATAAATTAGATTGCATATATCTTGTCACCAGCTTTGTAGCATGTACTTGAACTTTCTCCAAGTTATGTATATATTCTTCGAAGTACAGTTTCCAGAAGGAACTGTATATTTGTGCTTTGGTCCTATAAGTATTTCTGTACATTTCTTTGTCCATATGTTTAAAGGCCACTCTTATATTAAATCTGATATACTGCCTCTAATACACCGTTTTCATCCATTTATATAAACAATTCTACCCATACATTCACCCCTAGATCTCTTTCATTGAGATATTCTTTAAGTTGCTCACCTGCTACTGGATACCCAAATATGTAACTAAATATCAAATCAACATGTAATACAATACAGGTGGCCTTCCTTAGAGGCTTGGGGCTGTTTGTTTAAGCAGCTTAGGGAACAAGAACAACAACAATGACTACGACGAACCATCTTCTCTTTTGCCTATTTTCAGGCTATTGCAAACATCTACGAGCCTCTGAATATATCTTTAGAGAGCTGAAAGTAACTCCAGAACTATAATCTAAACTTATGGTAATGTTGAGAATCCCCTCTTTTCCCTGTTATCAAATATTTGAAGGCATTCACAAGTCAGTCACAGATAACGTGTTGGATTTTGAAAACACTGAGTATGAACCACCAATTGGAAAAAGTGATCACTATGTGCTGTTGACGGAGTATATCATTGAAGATGTTCTGCCTGAGAGTAGAGTCACTCAGGACACGAGGAGGAACTATTCTAAAGGAGATTACAACAAAATGAATGAGCTTTTTGCAGTTATTGACTGGAGGGCCTTATCTAACAACAAATCTGTGCAAGAAATGTACGACACTCTGTGAGAAATATGGGGAGATAGTAGATTGCCGCATACCTGTCCCCTAAGTAGGTGTAATTCATGCCAGAAAGAAATGGTTCGATAATGAGTGTAAAAGAGCTAAGGAGTGGAGAGACAGTTGCTGGAAAGGTATAGGAATACAAAAAACATAAATACCTGACAGACCCATAAAAGAGCAAGAAATGATTACCTAAGTAAAACAAGAGAGACTATGAAAGGGACATCGCCAGAAAGGCTAAAGAAAATCCAAAACTTTTCCACAGCTTTATCAGAGGAAAACTGAAGGTAAAATAACAGATTTCAAAGCTTAAGAGAGCGGATGAAAGCATCGCTGAGACGAATGAAGAGATCTGTAAAAAATTGAGTTAGGAGGTTCAGTCAGTATTTACAGTAGAAAATACCCCACCTCCTCAGATTGCAGAGATAGAAGCTCATGGGCCGGTATTAGAGAACATCATCCCTTAAGCCTCAGAGGTTTGCAAAGCGCTGATGGAGATAGATGTCCATAAAGCTACAGGTCTTGATGATATATCCCCTTATGTACTTAAAAAATGCGCACATTCAATATCAGTGGCACTAAGTATCATATTTTAAAAAATCGCTGGAGTCAGAGGAGATTCCAAGATGCTGGAAACAAGCGAACGTGATACCTATCTTCAAAAAGGGAAGGAGGGATACGGCTCTTAACTATAGACCAGTTTCCTTGACCAGCATAGTTTGCAATTTTATGGAAAAGTTACTAAGGAAACATATCTCTCTTCACTTGGAATCCTTCAACTTTTTGTCAGTGAGACAACATGGCATCAGAGAAGATAGATCAACAGTAACAAACTTAGTAGAATTTTATGATGAGGTAAGCCGAATCTTACAAGAAAGAGAGGCCTGGCCAGATTTCATATTCCTAGACTTCCAGAATGCATTTGACACTGTCCCACACGGGAGACTTATTAAGAAGCTGCAAGCAATGGCAAGAATAGGTGGAAATGCATTGAAATGAATAAAAACATACTTTGAAGGAAGGGAACGAGGGTTAGAGTAAGACGCTTAGTGTCTAAATGGAGAAGAGTTAGTGGTGGAGTTGCATAGGGTTCAGCTTTAGGGCCATTCTTGTTCCTTGTATATGTATATGACCTACCAGATTCTGTAAATTCATTCATGAATATGTGTGCATATGAGATTGTGAAGAAAGTAAGACACAAGAGCAATGGTAGAGAACTTCAGGAAGATCTAAATAGTCTGCATGAGTGGTCAGAAAAGTGGCTAATGAAATTCAATACTTCAAAATATAAGGTAATGAGAATGGGTACAAGTGCAAGAAGACCCAAGCTTGACTACTCTAAGACAGGAGTAAAACTTCAAGAGACAGAAAATGAGAGAGACCTAGGAGTAAATATACTGGCCGATTTATCTCCAGAAATGCATATAAATGGCATAGTAAGGGCCGCATATGTTTTCTGAGCAAATGTAAGGGTAGCCGTCAGGCACATGGACAAGGAAATGTTAAGAAATATTTGTGTAAGCTATGTAAGGCCAAAGCTTGAATATGCAGCCCCCTTTTGGAATCCGCACTTGAAAAAGCACTTAGTTAAGCTAGAAAAATTTTAAAGACATGGGACGAACTGGTGCCAGAAATACGCAATCTCAGTTATGATGAGAGGCTGAGGGAATTAGATTTACAATCACTCGAAGCTAGAAGAGTGAGGGGGGATATGGTGACAATTTTTAAATTCCTTCATGGTTATGACAGAGTGGATGGGGATCGACATTTTGATATGGCTGGCACTAGAAGTAGAGGTTATAGTTTGAAGTTTCGCAAGAAAACTTTTTTGCAGGATGTAAGGAAGTACTTTTTTTAGTGTAAGAGTAGTTGATAATTGGAAGTCGCTAAGGGGGGAGGTAGTTTATGCTAACTCAATCCATAGTTTGAAGGACAAGTATGATAAGTATCTCTAAGTATAAAATGGAACCGATTATATATATATATAT
>JAXCGZ010007640.1:55000-65000 GCA_037179515.1 Halocaridina rubra
GGGGATAAAGAGCTACCACAATTTCCTCCATCAACCCTTCCTGGGTCAGCCACAGAGTTTATGGGCAAGGATTCTCCCATGAGGTACAGCAACCGGAGCTAGTTTATCCCCACCGCTGGTTGTTCTCAACAGTAAAGTGTCTGTACAATATTTTATATAAGAATATTTCCAAGCTTAAGCATCATATTACTGGGATATTTAAAAAAATTTAAAGTTAAAGTTTGCGGTTTTAGCCCTCCTATCAGAGGCATTGCCCCTGCTCTGGCGGGCGTCAGCCGGTGCAAGCCCCAACCTCCCACTGTGGTGTCCAGCCACAGCAGTGCCTTCCCAGTAAACAGGTTAAGCTCTCTGTCCTGAACGGGAACCGATCTGTCAACCTCGCGAATGCGAGGCCAGTGCGTTACCACTGTACTATTTACTGCAGAACATAATTATTTAATTGTCCAGATATAATTATGCCAAGAAAATGATTTCATTTGTTATAACACATAAGGAGTTCCAAACTTCCTTTCACGTGGATATTACTGATATGTAATGTGAACTACCAGAAGCAAGTATATTCAGATAACTGAGGATAAATAGAAGTTCCCAAATACTCAACTTCGTTTTGAGAGTAATTTGCTGGAGATAAAATTGCGGGTTCGATCCCACCTCGGGACGTTAAGTAGAACTTTATTCCTCCCGCTCCACCTAATTGTGACATTAGTTGAGGTCAAAAAATATAAACAGGCCAAGGAAGTTGTGTTCAGGAAACAGAACTGATCGGTCTGACATACAATATCATAAGCTTGGATTCTGTTGAAAGAAAAGGTTAATTAGTCACCCCATTTTGCGAAATAAAAATCATTTACAAAAAGCTTGTAAATTTTCTCAATAAAATATGCAATGCTAAAAAAATGCATGAATTCAAGTCTTCTGGAGAGAGAGAGAGAGAGAGAGAGAGAGAGAGAGAGAGAGAGAGAGAGAGAGAGAGAGAGAGAGAGAGAGAGAGAGAGAGAGAGAGAGAGAGAGAGAGAGAGAGAGAGAGAGAATCACCCCATATCGTAAAGTCTTTCCAGGTATTAGGAAGAGATCCGAAACTCCGTGCTTGACATTTGCTAGATATAAATAAAGTAGCGAGGCACCGCCGAGCCGTCTCTCGTCTACCATTATTTACTCCATCCACCGAAATAGCCAGAAAATCTTGTAAGATAATGTCACAGAAGTGGGTCAGATTAGGAAAAAGAGGATCTTCTGGAATGTCATAAAGCTTAGTAACTTCTAGTATGGTAAATTGTCAATGGTTTTCTTACGAGGGTGTTTGGTGTGTATCACCGTCACAGTGTGAGATGATTAATGTGCTGATGAGACCGTGGTAGCCTAGTGGTTAGAACACTCTACTATGGAAGTGACATACTCGAACCCGGTGCGAAGCAATAAGAACATTCAGCCTTCTTTTCCCAGTTCCAGCCAGTATATGTCCACCCTATTTATCATATTTATTATAGTTATTTATAAATTTATCTCTATCCGGGTATGAAAACTTCATGTGACTCAGACGGCAATGCTATAAAAAAAAAAACTAATGGCTCACGAATCGATCCCTTCTAATACTTCCTTTTCTTATGATGAATTCCTTATTTTTTTTTTTTTCGGTTTTTGTCACTATGAATCCCCTATTCAAATTGGAATGAACACAGGTAAGAGCTGGGGAATTTAGGTTAAATGCCCTTCTAATCGCTCTGTGGTAGGCTTGAACACGGAATTGTTACTTCTCAAGCCAAGCGCTCTAGCCACTGCGCTACCACGGCCCTCATAGGATTGGCTAATCATTAGACATATATTATCATTGGGAACATATATTGTTATCTGGGAAGCAGAGGATCCGTTCGTTCTCTCTCTCTCTCTCTCTCTCTCTCTCTCTCTCTCTCTCTCTCCTCTCTCTCTCTCTCTCTCTCTCTCTCTCTCTCTCTCTCTCTCTTTTCATTTTTTAGGCGGTGATCGTCCTCTGTGTCCCATAGTTTATTTTCTCCTCTTTCTCTTACTTTGCAATTTCTTATTTCTTTCTCCGTGTTCCTCTGCATGTCGTAAAAGTCGACTAAATGGAGTGGAGTGAGGGGACTCCTTATTTTAGTGTCCTTTGCATTTCATAGTTTAGTCAATCTCTCTTATTTTGCAATTTCTTCTTTTCACTCCTGGGGTGGGGGACAAGAATCCGCACCGTGTTTTCCAGCGTGTCGTAAAAGTCGACTAAATGGGGCAGAATGGGGGGACTCCTTATTTTACTGTCCTTTCCATCTCATAAGTAGTTCATTAGATTTCACTTACTTTGGGGGTAAGAATCCTCTCCATGTTTCCCTGCTTGTCGTACAAGTCAACTAAATGGGACAGAGTGAGATTACTCCTTAATTTCTTCTCGAGTTACGTCAAGGTTTTGCTTTGACTTGGCCAACCGTTTACACTGGGGATTATGATTTGTGCATATTTAGTATATGGATAATTTTTCATATTTTCATTTTTCTTTAATTAAGCGCTGTAAGAAAGTTTTTGCTCTTATCAAAGAATGTGCTCTTCAAGAAACTGCTTTATCGCTTATCTCCATATATCTAATGATGTACTTACTTATCCTACTGACTTAAAAGGGATTACACTACACAAGGGACCCCATTACCCTCTTGAAATTACTGTTCATTCATTGACTCCACACACCTACTGGCGTACTCATTGAGATACTGAGTTGACAGGAGTTACACTACACAAGGGATGCCCCTATCCTCTCGAAGATGCCTACTCCACACATCCACTGGTGTACTCACTGCGTCTGCTGAACTGACAGGTGTTATTTACTACACAAGGGGCCTCACTACCCCTCCCTTCAATACTCAAGTAGTTATTCTAGAAAGAGACGGAGTTGTTTGCTGTTATATGTGTCATTTCTAATCCCCATTATAAGGGTGGATACACACAGGTTAGAGTTCGGGAACTAAGTTTGGAAAACCATCTTAACACCCAGCGATGGACTCGATTTTGGGTTTAGCACTTTCCGAATCTTGTGCTCATGTACCTCGTGACTGGGGTCCCCTGGAAAGAGATGAAGTAAGAACTCCACTTGGATGACGAGTTCTGGCATCCAGGATAGGAAGCAAACGCTGATCCACTTAGCTAAGAAAGAGGAGGGAAGAGCTGCGAGATAGATGAAAGAAAACAGGATATATGAAATTGAGAGAAAAGATGAATGCTAATGAGAAAAGCGAGAAATGATCAGAATAGGTGAGTCAGAGTGAGATATCTGAGTAACTGTAGAACTGAGAAGAGTTGAAATGTGAGATTTGATGAAAAGAGACGAGAAAATGCGAAAAGCAAAGAGTAATAAAACTCAGGATGGACGAAGCTTGGAGAAAAGATCAGAACAGGCGAGAAAAGGGGAGAAATGAAACCAGTTCTAGAACTGAGGAGAAGTGAGATTTTGAGAAAGAATAACGATAGACGAGAAACGTGCTAAATAAGAATAGCTCTAAAAGGGACAAAAACAAAATGTGAAAAAATAAGAGAGCCAACTGGGTACAGAAAAAAAGTGTAATGAGAACAGACGAGTCGAAGAGATGAGTATGAATAAAAATAGACGAGTAGAGGAGCTTTGAATATAAAAATAGACGGGTTGAGGAGATGAGAACAAATAAGAATGGCCGAGTTGAGGAGATGAGAATATACAAGAGAAAATGAACTGAGAGGAGAATGCATTTGAATAGACGATTCGAGGAGATGAGAATATACTGCATAAGACTAGATGAGTAAAAGAGATGAGAATATACTTCATAAGACGAGATGAGTCGAAGAGATGAGAATATACTGCATAAGACTAGATGAGTCGAAAAGATGAGAATATAAAGCATAAGACTAGATGAGTCGAAGAGATGAGAATATACTGCATAGGACTAGATGAGTCGAAGAGATGAGAATATACTGCATAAGACTAGATGAGTCAAAGAGATGAGAATATATTGCATAAGACTAGATTAGTCGAAGAGATGAGAATATACTGCATAAGACTAGATGAGTGGAAGAGATGAGAATATACTGCATGAGACTAGATGAGCTGAAGAGATGAGACTATACTGCATAAGACTAGATGAGTCGAAGAGATGAGAATATGCTGCATAAGACTAGATGAGTCAAAGAGATGAAAATATACTGCATAGGACTAGATGAGTCGAAGAGATGAGACTATACTGCATAAGACTAGATGAGTCGAAGAGATGACAATATGCTGCATAAGACTAGATGAGTCGAAGAGATGAGACTATACTGCATAAGACTAGATGAGTCGAAGAGATGAGACTATACTGCAAAAGACTGGATGAGTCGAAGAGATGAGAATATACTTAATTAGACTAGATGAGTCGAAGAGATGAGACTATACTGCAAAAGACTAGATGAGTCGAAGAGATGAGAATATACTAAATTAGACTAGATGAGTCGAAGAGATGAGAATATACTGCATAAGACTAGATGAGTCGAAGAGATGAGACTATACTGCATAAGACTAGATGAATCAAAGAGATGAGAATATACTGCGTAAACCTAGATGAGTCGAAGAGATGAGAATATACTGCATAAGACTGGATGAGTCGAAGAGATGAGAATATACTGCATAAGACTAGATGAGTCGAAGAGATGAGAATATATAAGAACAGACGAATTGAGATGAGAATATATAAGACTAGAGGAGACGAGATGAGACTATAGAAAAATAGACGAATCGAGGAGTTGAGAATAGGTCAAAGAGAAGAGAGTAGACGAGAAAAGCCATAACCGAGAACAAATTCTCAAGTCCTATGATTTAGTAAATAATCATTGATTTTCGACGGTGGGGTTACCCAAAGACCAAATTTATATGTCATTCTTCGCGAGGAGTTCGTGGGTGGCGGAAGTGCACCCTTTCCTCATTCACAGCAGGAGGGTTACTGACCGAAGCGACCAGAAGATATCCTCCTAAGTACCGATTAACAACAAATCTCACATTGAAATCCCGCGTTTAGAGTTTAAATGATCTTTGCAAGTACTCTGTTAATAACTATTAGCTGAAACTAAACCAATAACTTACTTCCCATATCCTGAAAGCATTTCCAGCTTCCAGGAAGAGTGGAAAACCGGACTTGAAGTGATCAAAATTGAAATAACAAGAGGTCAACCATAAACTTATCAAACGAAATAGATACAAAATGAAGTTATTCGTATTCGCCATTGTAAGCATATTTGCCACTCTTATGACCCAGGAAGTAGTTGCCCAAACATTTTTATATGGGCAACTATCCTGCAGGGATCTTATCCCAAGACATCCTGATGCTATCAGAGCAGCTGGTCATGAACTGTCCATGACGAACCACGTAGCTGGTGCCACCACTGTGCCCACAACCACTACAGTCAGGACGGGTCCCCCTCCACCTGATGCTGGGATATACGTGGGTGCCATAGATGTACAGGTCGTCCCCAGCGAAACGGCTTATAGAAGACTTAAAGCAATGACAGGTAAGCTAATTGACTATATCGTATGGGTCCTCCATGACCCGCTCTACCCATCCGTGGACTATATCATATGGGTCCTCCATGACCCGCTCCACCCATCAGTGGATGGAGAATCTAAAACAACAAGGTAAAGCCTTAATCCCCCAGCTCAAACATCTATGTGCCCACCCCCATTCGAATGGGGACTAATGTGGCACACAAAACGACGCTCTCTCAGGACCGTGATTGCTAAGTTGCAGCACGCGAGAGTTGGAAAGCGACTAGCTGGGATTGGAACCCACATAGGGATGCTACGAAGGACATTCGTCCTTAATCTCCCTGTTTGTGTCTACCCAATACTTGCTTGGGGATTACTTGAGACATAAAACGGTGCTAATAAAAGGTAAGAAATATTGTACACTTTAATGTAGTAAACAGGTAAGTAAATATTATTATTATTATTATTATTATTATTATTATTATTATTATTATTATTATTATTATTATTATATATATATATATATATATATATATATATATATATATATATATATATATATATATATATATATGTGTATATATATATATATATATATATATATATATATATATATATATATATATATATATATATATATATATATATATATATATATATATAAAGGAATCAGGCAAAAAAAAAAATGTAAAATAGGGTGCCCCGATAGCATAGTAGTAGAATGTTCAACTCAGTAGGTGACAGACCAGCATTGGAGCCCATGGCTCAGCGATAAGAATGGCATTCAACCTTAAGTTCCCAGCTTTATCCACCAGTGACCACCCCCAAATGGGGACAAATAGTAACACAAAACACAAAAATAAAAATATTTATATATATTAATGAACGCAATCTAATAAGGCTTTGAATAAGAAAAGGAATAGAAATGATTTCTTTAAGTGTTTTTTTGGGGATAAAGCAGATACGGTTGCCGGTTCTACGGCAGAAGACTCTAGCCCAATTACCCTCTGGATGTCCCAAACTATGTGGGGGAAGGAGCTAAAATGAGTGACGGGGCGGGGAATGGATTTCTGATAAAAGGGTGTATGATTTGACTCGGCCTTCCCTTTAGACGTGAGATTACTCATACATACATACATACATACGTGCGTGCGTGCGTGCGTGCGTGCGTGCGTGCGTGCGTGCGTGCGTGCGTGCGTGCGTGCGTGCGTGCGTGCGTGCGTGCGTGCGTGCGTGCATGCATGCATGCATGCATGCATGCATGCATGCATGCATGCATGCATGCATGCATGCATACATACATACATACATACATACATACATACATACATACATACATACATACATACATACATACATACATACATACATACATACATACATACATACATACATACATACATACATACATACATACATACATACATACATACATACATACATACATACATACATACATACATACATACATACATACATACATACATACATACATACATACATACATACATACATACATACATACATACATACATACATACATACATACATACATACATACATACATACATACATACATACATACATACATACATACATACATACATACATACATACATACATACATACATACATACATACATACATACATACATACATACATACATACATACATACATACATACATACATACATACATACATACATACATACATACATACATACATACATACATACATACATACATACATACATACATACATACATACATACATACATACATACATACATACATACATACATACATACATACATACATACATACATACATACATACATACATACATACATACATACATACATACATATATATATATATATATATATATATATATATATATATATATATATATATATATATATAGGGATAGATGATGTAAATGTGAGAAGAAATAAGATGACGGAAATTGGATATGAAAGTCAGTTTTTTTCACGTTTTTGTCATATTTAGTCCCCATTTGATAGAGGGTGGAGAAGGATAGGTTGGAGCTGGGGTATTATGACTGGGTGCACTTCTTAACACCTCGCAGTTGGATAGAACTCGCGAATGTCAGGTTCGTTGCCTCCAAAATCTGCTGGCTGTTCCACTGAGAAAAAGCGGTCCCTGGTGAATGTAGGAATACTTACCATAATAATAAAAATATTAGGGAAGTTAATTCTATTTCAGTTATATGTTTGCTATGTAACTAAATAATTGTAATATATATTATATCAATACATATATTTGAGGAATTTGAGACAACATAAATTTGGTAATAATAAAAGAATTGAGAAATTATATTTATATATATATATATATATATATATATATATATATATATATATATATATATATATATATATTTATTTATATATATTTATTTATTTATTTATTTATATTTTTTAATATGGAAATCTGAAAGAAATAAGAAACTAAATAATCTAGGTAAAAAGTGATGGAAAATCCATTCCCAATTAAATATCATTAAACATAATAATAATAATAATAATAATAATAATAATAATAATAATAATAATAATAATAATAATGAATAATGATAATAATAATAATAATAATAATAATAATAATAATAATAATAATAATAATAATAATAATAATAATAATAATAATAATGAATAATAAATAATAATAATAATAATAATAATATAATAATAAGTAATAATAATAATAATAATAGTAATATTAATAGTAATAATAATAATAATAATAATAATAATAATAATAATAATAATAATAATAATTATAATAATAATAGTAATAATAATATTAATATTAATATTAATAATAATAATAATAATAATATTAATAATAATAATAATAATAATAATAATAATAATAATAATAATAATAATAATAATTATTATTATTATTATTATTATTATTATTATTATTATTATTATTATTATTAGTATTATTATTAATAAACAATAAAATAAATGCAAATCTCGCGATACTGCAGAACACGAGACATAAGCACTTAGCACAGTTGCTGTTTGGACAGCACCCACAAATAGCATCAAATGCCAGACGAATTCCCGATTATCGAATTCCTGATAATCGAATTCCCAATAATCGATGTGTTTTTCGTCTCCATCAAATGTTTTAGGGGTGCGTAATTATTTTAATAGTGCATATTATTATTATTATTATTATTATTATTATTATTATTATTATTATTATTATTATTATTATTATTATAAGTAGTAGTAGTAGTAGTAGTAGTAGTAGTAGTAGCAGTAGCAGTAGTAGAAGCAGTAGAAGTAGTAGTAGTAGTAGTGGTAGTAGTAGTAGTAGTAGTAGTTGAAGTCATCGTAGTAGCAGTCTATATTTATATATTTATTTGTAGGAGACAAGCGATTCTGATCATTTTGATTTTCGTATGCTTTCACCATTGACTCCACACATCTAATGTAACATTCACTAAGCCTGCTAAGCTGACAGGAGCTATCACACCAGGGACACTACTACTCTCTCCTTATACAGGGTGATTTTAACGCAGAGATGTTGTACATAGCAAAAAAAAAAAAAAAATACAAACACAATGTAAAAAAATGAAAATGAAAAAAAAAGTCACATAAAAACAAAACATGCAAAAGAACAAACGAAAAAAGCAGGAAAAGAACTTGGTAAGCCAACCAAAAAAAAAAAAAAAAAAAAAAAAGGCAAGAAACAAACTACAAACAAGCAAAACACAGGAACGACAAAAAAAAAAAAGACATAAATAATAAAAAAAACAAAAAAATAAAAGCAGACAAAATTGCAAAGAAACAAAACTACAAACAAGGCAGAAATGACCAATCAAAAACAAACATAGTGCATTGCTTCTCTGTCTATTAAGCCCCCCCCCCAAATAATGGCAAATATAGACCAGATTTCCAATATAGTCAATATTTGGGAAATTATTGAATAAATCTGCTATAATAAAGAGCCTGCCATACCAGGCAATAATTGCAGAGTGAAGCACTTGCCCGCTAGAATAAAACAGAATGTCAATGACCTTGCGATAATAATAATAATAATAATAATAATAATAATAATAATAATAATAATAATAATAATAATAATAATAATAATAATAATAATAATAATAATAATAATAATAATAATAATAATAATAATAATAATAATAATAATAATAATAATAATAATAATAATAACAACAACAACAACAACAACAACAACAACAACAACAACAACAACAACAACAACAACAACAACAACAACAACAACAACAACAACAACAACAACAACAACAACAACACACAACAACAACAACAACAACAACAACAACAACAACAACAACAACAATAATTATTATTATTATTATTATTATTATTATTATTATTATTATTATTATTATTATTATTATTATTATTATTATTATTATTATTATTTTTCCCAGAGTTAGCGAGGATAAATATTGCTTAATTTTTCTTTTAAATTAATAAATTAATTAA
>JAXCGZ010007640.1:70000-77500 GCA_037179515.1 Halocaridina rubra
TCTCCCATCAACACCACAGTCACATTCATTCCCAAGTCTTCCACACACTCGTTCAAGTTCATCCAAAATTCTTTTCCATTTTCCTCACTTCTTTCAATGCCTTGGCCATATGCACTCACAAACTCACAAACCTCGCATCCCGGCTTTATTTTAGCCACTTATATTCGAGATGATACTTCCTTCCATATATCTGGTCCTTAGCCAAAAACCTCTCCAAAATCTTCTGTAACTCAAGCTCTCCCCCATTCATTAGTATAGCTTGCTCTGCCACTGACAAAGCCACTCTCTTTAACTCCCACTTTTCTGCCAACTCTTCTATAAACGATTTCAGCGCACCCATCCCTCAATCTTTACCCCTCTAACCCTATAGCCTCCCTTATCCTTTCTTCACGCAAAGTTCATAAGGTTCTTCGCTCGCTAAAGACAAACAATACACCTGGTCTTGATGGTATCCATGCAAGGTTTCTTAAGGAGTTTGCAGATGAACTGGCTCCCGTGCTTTGCTGTATTTTTCGTCCCATTCTGTCAAGCAGTAGCTATCCTTCATCTTGGATGCATTCTCTAGTTCAACCTGTTTCTAAGAAAGGTGACTGCATTATTTCTTCAAACTACCGACCTATTACCCTAACCTTTTCTATTGCTAAAGTTTTCGAAACTTTGCTCAATGTACACTTTTTGAAACTCCTTGAATCTAACTCACTTATCTCCAATCATTAGTACGGCTTGCGCAAGCAAGATCCACTGGTGACCTCCTGTCCTATCTTATTCATGTATGGTCATCTTCTCTGAGGAACTATGGGGAATCCTTTGTCGTTGCCCATGATATCTCTAAGGCTTTTGACAGAGTCTGGCACAAGGTTCTGTTGGCCAATCTCCCTGCCTATAGCTTTTCCCCTTCTCTCTTTTCTCTGATTGCCAGTTTCTTTCTGACCGTTTAATATCTGAAGTTGTTGATGATGCTACATCTAGCCCTTCCTCTGTTACCAGTGGTGTTCCACAGGGCCCTGTTGTTTCACCTACTGTGTTCGTTCTCTTCATCAATGATCTGCATTCCCCATCTTTCTCTCTTCTTCATGCTTTTGCTGACGATTCTACCCTTCACTTTCCCTCTGCCTTTTCTTCACAACCTTCATCTGCTACTCGTAATCAGTCTCGTATCACTCTTTATTATACTCGCAACTCCGATTTGCAGAGGGTATCTGAGTGGGGTACAAAATATTTACTTAAATTTAATGCCTCCAAGGCACAGTTTCTAGTTATCCCTATCTTTTTCTCCTCCTGATAACCCTATTGTCTTCTAAACTAACGAAATTTACCCTCTTAATTCTATCAACATATTAGGAATCTATATAGACTCTAACTTATCTTGGAGGAATCACATAACCCAAATTTCTAAGTCTGCATCCAAAAAATTGAGTGTTCTATTTCGTTTTCGTCATTACTTTTCCTCTTTACAGTTACTTAAAATCTATAAAGGCCTTTTCCTTATGCTCACACATCTGGGGTGCTTCTTCTTATACTTATCTCCTTGATAGGGTTGAATCTAAGGCAGTCAGACTCATTAATAATCCTTCTTTACTTCTAATCTGGATTCTCTTTCTCTTCGCCGTAAGGTATCATCTCTTTCTCTTTTCTATCACTACTACTTCCATTGCTGCCCTGATGAGTTGGCGAGTTGCATCCTTCCCCCATTGCCGAGACCACGTAACACTCGTCAAGCGACCTCATCTCACAGGTACTGTGTAGAGATTTGTAGCTCTTGGATTGGTCGGTGCAGCGACTGCTTCTTCCCATTTACATCCAGACTCTGGAACTCTCTTCCTTCTTCTGTCTTTCCAAATTCTTATGGCCTTTCTTCCTTCAAAAAGTGGATCTTTCGTTATCTCAGGGCCTAATCCTTCATATATCTTGGTCCTCTGTACTTTGACTATTTTTTCTGTCTGTCGTTATCCTTTGTGTATCATTACCTCATCTCTGCCTTGTCATTAACCTTTTTCTTTTCCTATGTCTTGGTGTTTCCTCATGCCCGGACCTTCATTGATGAGGGTAGTTTTTGACTGTCCAGGTGTCACACACAAAAAAAAATGCATATATATATATATATATATATATATATATATATATATATATATATATATATATATATATATATATATATATATATATATATATATATATATATATATATATATATATATATATGACGTAAGGTTTATCACTACGTTATAATTATTAGTACCAGACGGGTACAAGGTAAGAATGGACAAGCAGTGGTTCCTTTATCTTAATTTATTCTAGAGTACAACACATTCGATGCCTCAATGCCCCCACCCTATGACTATCACAATCTATGATCTATTCGTGCCCCGGGCAAAGTTCTAACTAACTGTCGCTCTCTGACTGCTTTCTGGCTGCCATGGGGATACTTGAAATACCCCAAAGGCAGGGCGTGTCGCTAAATCTACTTCTGCCAATTGCCTTCAGGTTCAAAGAGAGGTCCCTCCTCTTGTGGGACGGGCTATTTCAGTTGGCCTATAGAACGGAAAAGTTCCAGGTCAGAGCGTGGCTATTGGGTATCCCTCCAGGGCATATAGGGTTACTTGTGATTTTAGGCAGGGCCACATTCTGGGTCTTTCCCACACTCTTGAGGCACTTGACACTGGGTGGCTAAGCCCTATGCTAAAGCACCTGGGTTCAGCCAGGTGCTAAGGCCTATGGATCCAGCCAGGCGCTAAGCCCTATGGATCTGTTTACCGTACCCAGATAAACAACTGGGAGAGTATTCTATTTCACCCTTGACCTCTAGCCTCTCACGTTTCTCTTCACGACTTGTTACAGTTTCAGATTCTGACTTCAGCAAGGCTTCAGTCATGCGACATCCCTCCCAACCAAAACTGAAATATCTTTTATTTCAGTCGAAGCATGGGCTATCTTTTGAGAGCTCTTGGATATATCCTAGCTAACACTAGTTTACAATAAAAATGGGGCCGAATTATTTAAGCTATTATCTAAGAATTCCTATTTCTATGAACACTAAACAATCTTTAGTACAAACATTCCTATATTCAACAAATAAAATTAACTTTAATCATTAGGATTTCAGTGTGTAACTACTCATTATTAAACACTAATTAAGATCACAAGTTAGTTTAGATCATGACGTTACTGTGTCTACTTCTCTCCTTTTTCATAAGATTTACGAAAGTTGGTTAGTTACAGTAAAAATATGAATCATATAGAACATTAGCATGTACGAACATTTAAAATGCGATAGACAATAACATAAATGGTAATTTCCTATCGTTAGTATGGGGCATTGATTTGTCTTAAAATTAGGCCTTAAAAACTACTCCTGAAACAAAATATTGGTTACGATGTGAAAAGTCAGAAAACATTCATCATTCCAATGTGCAATTCCTATTCAGAGACAGGCTGATATGAGAACTTAATGAACACAAAGATTAAATCATGATTCAAGCAATGATAATGCTAAAGCAAAACACCAATATTATTTAAGCAGAAGACAACTTATTACTGTCGGTGCAAATCATACAATTCATCAAAGGCACTTATTCAAAAACTATCTTTAAAGGAGTCTCTGAGTTGTCGCTTAAAATTATCTTAAAACTAGGTAAAACAAATAATAAAAGGGGACCTTTGCTTTCCCATTTTTTTTTTCAGTTCTAAAGCGTGGGTTGTTCTTTCCAACAACTAATAAGGGATTTTTAAATACCCTTCTTTCTCTCTGGGATTTCATCAATTCGTTTACATGGCTTTTTAGAGTGTTTTTAGGACATTAAAGACTTTTGTTTTCTCTTTTCCTTGCTCATGAATTCTTGCTAGGCGTGATTCCACGGTTTCTCTCTGGGATTTCATTTTTTCACTCCCCCGCCGTCCTTGCTGCAGGCCCAGGTTCGTACACTACCATAAATTATCTTCTTTCCAAGATAGGCAAGACAAAGAGGAAGCGATCGATGCACCTTTCTAATCCTTCCAGCCTGGCTTTTTTCGTCCTACCCTCGGCCGATCTTGACTAAGACCACCCTGTAGGAGACCTGCAACGTCACAGCGATTTCTCTTCAGTACTGCAATCCACACGTACCTTCGAAGCAGACCTCGGGATGAAAATTTGAACCTATGTCACTACTACAGTTGTAAGAAAGGTTCCCTATGATTTCAGGGTACCAACAATGGCCATACGTTGGTAATCGAGGCTATACTTTGCCTCCCCTGCAACTGCAAGTGATTGCAATCTCTATTCAATGGGCAACAGGGACTTGTTTGAGAGGACAAAATCTAGACTTTTAGAACTTGCAGGTCGGGGCTGCCTAGAAATAGGGTGGTAATGGAAGGTATGTGTCTACACAACTAGGTTATTATTCCAAGATACTTAGGGCTTAGCTGAGAAACTGCTACATAGCATTACTCTACTATAGACATCAAAAAGAACAATCATTAAATACTGAGAAAAACCACTAAAGAAATATTCTTATTATCGGTGGCTGCAGTAACATCAAGCATAAATTCAAATGAAAAATGCAAATCATCAAGTCACTGCTGATTGCATTTCAAAAATAATAGCAACAGGCCATTGAGAGATAGCAACAATATCAGTCAACATGATAACATTACTAATAATCATGATCAAAATAAGAATAATAAAAAAATGAAATAAAAATACAAATTCAAAATTAGCAATATATATACAATGGAGACTGGCATTCAGAAGTAAGAACAGAGTTCTATACTTATATTTCATAGTAATGCTCATTCTAACACAGTCTCTTTTACTGTTCAAATTCCTGCTGTCATACTCTATGTATATATATAGAGCATAAGTGGCAACTTACTGGCTCCACAATTTGTCAATGGGAGTTCTATCTATTCTCTAAACAGTTGCGACATGTGGCAAATATATTTATGCAAATGGCGGTACTACCGATGTCTTATCAGTATTTATGCAATAACAGCATGCAACAATCTATCGACTGCAATAAAATGTAGGCACAATTATCGCCTAGCTTCGCTGGAAAAAAAACACAAAAAGAAGAATCAATGACGGCAACATTCTTGTAGTATTGGAAGGAGCTTATCTCAGTCTCAGAGTAGAGAGAGAGAGAGAGAGAGAGAGAGAGAGAGAGAGAGAGAGAGAGAGAGAGAGAGAGAGAAACTGGGCGACCTTGAAATACCTCGCGGTCTCCACCCTGTGGTCAGGCGAGACGGGCTTCCTTCCTTTAACTGTACTGAAAATAAAAAATTGTCGCAGAGTATCTCTAACAATAAAATAATAAATAAACAAATGAAAGTGAACAAACGTTAGCAATGACTATCGATAGAGTCTTACGTTTATTGTCAGAGGGTATTCTTATTCCCCATCAACAAAAAAACAAAAGCAAAAGAACTTAGTGTACAACTGCAGAACTGTCGAAGCATAAATCCATTCCTTTCTGTTCAATATTGCTAAGGACTTTACTGTAACAGCATACACATCCTTGTCTACAATGACAATCCTTTTCTTGCTATAAATCAGAGGGTTGAGTCGAAGCACACACTCTCTGATGAAATTAAAGCAAAAGATTAAAATCATATGTGACAATATCTTTACTACTATCAACAAAAGTACAAATATCTTTTTCTTAACAGACATCTTATAATGACTTAAATATAATTAATTTTACATTTAAAACTCAACATATAATTTCTGAGAGTCTTAATTATCTCAATTAGCTCAATTATAATTTTAAATTCATAACAGTAACAGTAATTAACAATAATTATCTCTAGATAATCTTTTCAAAACTCTTTAATTAAGATTTTAAAGATTTCTTCAATGCAAAAAAACTATATAACAAGAACGGGTATCAAAGAATATAAAAAGTCTATCCCTGTGTATGCAATAATAAAAACAAAAAGTATATTTCATTAGCAACAGTAAAGAATGCATTTAGCTTAAGTTTCAAATTCTCGTACGGAGTTGTACATGAACAATTCAAACATAAAATATATATATTCTTTTACTATCTCGAATTTGACTTATTTAAATTACTATACAACAGAATTTCCTCCAGAACAGGGAGAAGTTCGACTTATAACTGTTCTGTCTGTTTGCTTGTACGGGGGTGCGCCTGTGGGCGCTGTTTTCTCCCCTGTTCTTTTGGCTTCTGGATCAACTTCGGCTCTCTCAAATACGGGAAACGGCTATGTAACATTCTTGTTGTCATTTCGTGTCAGCTCTCACTCTTTCTTTATGACCAAGCTGAAATAATTTTGATAAAACATTATCATAGCTAAAACTCGCAAAGTTTTATTTTATCAATCTAACATATCTCTTCAGACAAATAATGTATATACTGCAGCTAGCAAAGAAAATAAAGTATCATTCATAGATTCACGTCCTTTATCACGTAATATCTATCTTGGAATCTCTCTCGGAAATCGAATAATAATCTCATTGGCGGAGTAGGGGACAAAACAAAAATAAAACAAACTTGGCATCTCAACCATATCTGGGCAGGTGGAGAATCGTTTTCTCAAAAATATCCCTCACTAGATATTGCAACAGCGCATCACCTCCCATAAATATACTCTGATATGGCATGCAGAAGAACCTGGCGGAGCAGGGGAACGATCCCCATAGAGAGACCCCAATCATGTTTCCTAACGGTGCTTTTCGCGATTTCACCCCCTAGAGCAACCCCCCCATTATACCCCCAGTCATTCATACTCATTCTCTGCCTCACTCGCTGCATCACTTACAAAACAATCATCCCCTTTCTGTAAAATTCCCTTTTATTTACAACATGTTGGTTTTCCTTTCCCTACCACTCTGAAGAAGTGTAAAGGTGAAATCTCGGTTGGGCCGCACGGTCACAGACTTCCTCACCAGTCCTAGGTCCCATTCTAACGAACAAACAAATATTCTACTCCCTTGAAGCTACGTTTGGGTGACACTGAAAAACCTTCCCTATTCTAGGACAGCACAAATTCCTCTAATTTACTCTTACTTTCACCTGCGTAGCGCAAAATTTAAAAAACTCATCTCTAACTAATATCACAAAATTTCTTATTCTTCAAAAAAAACATGCCACACACGTATCGTAATATTAATTTCCCATCAAAACAACATTAAAAGAACAATCTGTCATTTATGTCTTTCTTTCGCTAAAACATTACTCCCGCGGAGAAAAAAGAAAAAGAAAAAAGAAAGAACCTTGAAAACAGGCGCAATCTTAACACTCGATTTCTTACACTTTAAGAAATTTATATAAAAATGATTTTACACGTACTTTAAATATCAATGATCAGTACAATTACTACATATTTATAATAACGAGGTTGGGAGGTCGATTGGTCACTTCCGCATTCCTTTCTCGAAAATCACATGTGGTCTATGAAAAACTTAAAAGCAGATGCACGTATATTTCTCACTATAATTCTTACGCTTAAGAAATTAATATACTGTAATAGTGATTGCACGTATATTAAATTTTTCAATTAAAA